>LDKF01000061.1:61397-131757 GCA_001026735.1 Rotylenchulus reniformis | reverse complement strand
GATGCAAAAATAAATTTCCTATTAAAGAAAATTTGATGAAAAATGCCTATAAAGTAAATGTTCACATAAATTATTGTAATTGTCAATATTTGACTGACTGGGAGAACTGGGAATTAAGAAAGTAGTCCGTTAATAAATGGGTCCAAGATAAAAGTTGATGGCAACTAACCAAACATTCAATATGTTGGCGCAATAGCAATGTTTTTTGCCATTGAATTGCTGAGTTTGTTGTTGCAAAATGGGCTAATTTTGCAACTGTCATCACCGATGACAGAAAGGGAAAACAAGGGAAGGGGGAAAAACAAAAATTGATCGATCAGGGGAGAAAATGATCGTTCTTTGGGTGCCCACTTTGGCCCACTTTCTTATCAGTTGGACCCCCGGGGACCCAAAAATTTCCCTCTCTTTCCCCGTCCCTTCCCTTATCTTTGTACCCCTCCCCCCCTCTCGGGATCCTCACCAAATTGTTCATGTCTGCAGTTGGGTACTGCTCGCCCCACCCTTATCAAATTGTATGATTTGGGCCCCCAAATTCCTTCTCCCAAAATTCATTGTCATTTGTTCTTGTGGACCAAAGGGTCCAAAAATCGTTGCTCCCCCCTCCCCCAATTTTGGCCCTTTGATCGTTCCCCTTCCCACATTTTGGCCCCCTCTTTTGCATTGTCTTCCCTCTCCCCAAAATTTTGCCCCATTTGTTTCCCCCAAATTCTTTAGTCCGGGATAAGGGATCAACCCTCTTTTGATTGTCAACCCGATCCCTTTTCTTGTTCCCCGATTATTGTCCCTTAAGCTTAGGCAAATATCCCCCTAAGCTTAGCACCCCATTGTTCGTAATTGTGGTTTAATTACCCAAGTTTGAGCTAATAAAAATAAAAAATTTCTCCGCTTTCCCTCCCCCAATCCTCTCCACATCGCTGTAGAGCATTTTGAAGCAGTGTGTTCTGCTTCATTGTCCTTCCCGTGGCCGTAAGGCCCAATCCCTTTCTTCCGATTTGAATGGATAAATAATCCTTTATCCGGGGAAAAACTGGGGGTGAGGGAGGGTACAGAGTGATCCAAAGGGTGTGCCGACATTTGCGGCCCCGACACTTGCGGCCCATTCGCTATAACTCTGTTCAACTAGGAGCTAGAAAAATGTGTTTTGTGTTAAAAAATAGAGCAAAAAATTAGCTACAAAATGAACCAAAGCCCACCCAAATTGTCCATTGCGAAAAAAGTTATGGCCAAAATACCTTGGATTTGGTCAAAATCGTTATTTTGGTCATAACTTTTTTCACAGTTGTTCAATTAGAGCGGGCTTAGGGCCAATTTTTAGCTAATTTTTTGCTCTATTTTATGACACCAAAACCATTTCTTTAGGTTTGGTTCTAACCGAGATATAGCGATAGCCGCAAATGTCGGGGCCGCAAATGTCGTACAACCATCCAAAGTCCCCTCTCGAGGACGAGAGTTTTATAGAGAGATGTGGTATACATCAGGAAGGAGAGAATGGTGGTGACAAGATCCATATAAACAGTTGTTGATGAAGGGGTGAGAGACGAATTCATCGATCTGATCTGATCAAGTCACCATGTAATTGTCATTAGTAGTGCATTTTTTCTGCTAACGGATATTCAGACCTCCTAATCCATTATTAAACATGATTCATGAGTTGGCAAGGGGTTTTTGATAAAAAAATTTTTAGTGGAATTCAAATTCATTATCATTATACGTATATCATACTGGTATGAAGGGGTGGGGGTCAACTCATCGCCAAGGCTTGTAACTTTGTTCAAACTAAACTTAGAGAAACGAGTTTGGTGCCAAAACATAGAGAATTAAAATACCTAACAATGCTTCTAAGCTCATCCGAATTGGTCCACTGCAAAAAAAAGTTATGGCCAAAATCCTGTCAATTTGGCCATAATTTTTTTTGCAGCGGACCAATTCGGATGAGCTTAAAAGCATTTGTAGATATTTTAATCTTTTGACACCAAACTCGTTTCTTTAGGTTTAGTTTGAACAAAGTTACAAGCCTTGGTGATGAGTTGCACCGGCGAAATGTTGAGTAAGATGTGCTGAACTCTCCCTCGTTGAGGCATTTTATTTTTGGCTATCATTCTTTTTAGCTACTTTTTGTATATTTTGTGTCCAAAATGTCCCTTTTCATTTTGGTAAGAAATTGATTTGATTTGATTTGATTTATTTGCCACATAGGCATTGTTCAGAAAATCATTCAAACAATAGAAAATATAATAAAGACAAAGCACGAACTCCAAAATATGGAAAGTTCAACAATATAATGTCCATTGGATCAAGATCCGAATCCAGAAGTTTAATAAATTCTGTTGGCGGCGAAGAATTAATCAATTTTTGTCAACAATTCTAAAATAAATTATGATTTTTTTGTGTGAGATTACCAAATTTGAGTATTTTTCAATGACTCCATTTTTACCATAATGCTAACAAAAGATCAAAATCTAGGATTTACGGGAAAAATAGCCCATATACACACTTTATGGCGCATAAAAGTAGAATTAGGCCACCCAAACGGTGCTATGTCGTTACAAAAAAGTGCCAAAACCCATTATGTTCCCCAAAAACTTTTTTGTTAGACTTGTTAGACCAAAAGTATAAAAAGCAAAGTTGTGCAAAATTTTATGCTCTATCTGCTGCTATTTTTATTTTTTCGAAATTCGAAACAAAAAGTTCCAAATTTTTTGAAAATTAAGGAATAATAATGTATTTCGCGAAAATTTCGAACTTTTTGTTCGAATTTCGAAAAATAAAAATACCAGCAGATAAAATTCTGCACAAATCTGCCTTTTATACTTTTGGTTTAACAAGTCTAACAAAAAAATTTTTGGGGAACATATTGGGTTTTGGCACTTTTTTTTGTAACGCCCATTATGGCACTTTTTTTGTAACGACCAAGCACCACCCAAACCCCTCAAAATTGGGGGACTTTATTTCTTTTTTACAAAATATTCATGAAAAGGTGTTTAATTGGTTAAAAAATATTTTTACGAAATCAAAAAGGAGGGCTTAGAACTTAATTATCACCCTAACTGTTCTGATTAGATCAAAAATCCTGGAACATTTAAAAGAATTCTTTCCAGAAAAATTGTAATTTCAAAAAAATCCATGTAATATGTCCAAATTAATTCCAAATGAAAAAAGGAAATCCAAAAATCCACTTGATAAAGATCAAAGATCACAGTTGGGAATGCTTCGCGTGCTTCTTGCATTGGGACGGGTGGTGACAGTAGTCGGCTGGCACATGAGTGCCGAACAGTGACAGACGGTAACGGTCTGCCGGAGTGTAGGGGCCGTGCCGGTTTTTCACTGGGAAAGCGGTGGAAAAATGCTATGAAAATTCAAAAAAAAACTTCAAATATAATGATTTGAGTAGGATCAACATTTTTAATCATTTTATAAAGTTTAACATGAAAAATTAGGCTAATTTCTTTATTTACCGAATAAGAATTTCAAGAAATCAATTTATTGGCCTATGGATTTTTTTTCAAAAACAATAAGCTTTCGAATGATGATAAAATTATAATGTGGTAAGACAAAAAATTGACATAATGGTTGCTAGGTCATTCCACAAAAAGTATCAAAGGATTTTGAGCGCAAAATTAGTATAAAATTAGTGCTTTGCGGATAAAATGCAAATAATTAGTAATAACCTACCAAGCCAGAAATGGTCCTCAACGGTACTCTTAATGGAATAAATTGGATGTAAAAAAGGTAATTGTGTAAATAAAATATTTTAAATATTTACAATATAAATATGGTCTTACATTCCCAGCAATGGTCTGCTCCAAATACAAATGGGTGCTGTTGACAACATGCATGCGGCTGAATCCGTAGTTGCTGGACCGAAATGCGCTCCTGATAAGAATGTTTTTAGGAAATCTACTGTAATATACTGTATATACCATGGACCGGGATGGGTGACGAATGTGTCGGTGTTCTCCTGACAGCCTGCTGACCACATGCACCGGTGCCGGCGGGTCCACATACGGATTATCTGTGATTGTTCTCTGGATTTGAGGTCTTTTATCTTCCATAATTTACTAGATGGAGAAGTTCAATTTTGGATTCAAAAGATTTTCGGTGCTAAAATGCTCAATGTGGACTTTAAAAAAGCCCAATGTGGTCAGTCTGACAGTGAGCCGAACTATTAAAAAGGGTTGCATAAAATTTTATTCTCTATCATGTATTTTTAATTTTTCGAAATTCGAACAAAAAGTTCGAACCTTACGTGAAAAGCTATATTTTAAGATTCGAACTTTTGGTTCGAATTCCAAAAATTAAAAAAAGGTCAGAAGATAGAGCATAAAATTCTGCACAAAGGATTTTTATAATTTCGGTAAGGCGTATTCTACAAAAAAATTTTTTTGGCCAGACAGGCCACATTGGGCTTTTTTAACGCCCACGATGAGCACTTTTTTACGTCCTAGCACCAGATTTTCTAGGAATTTATAAAAGATTGAAAATGATTTTCTTTACTTTTTGGCGCATTTATTCATACCCGATTTTTTTCTAATTTACCAATGGTTCCATTGTACACGGTCCGATTGTACACCGGGTACATCCGCTCAAAAGTGTGTTCATGGGCCCACAGTTCCAGGTCCACGCCGTACTTGTAGAACAGGCGTTCCAAACCGAATGAGTGCGTAAGTGGTAGACCGGTACGGATCTAAAAAATAGAGAGATACTGTAATTTTACAGGGAAGTTACAGTACTCTCAGATTCATATCAGTGAATTGGAGAAGAATATTTCAAAGATTAAGGGAGAATATAATTGTTATGGTTCGAAAACTTCTATATCTTTTTTTTTGCGGAAATCGAAATTTTTGGAGTCCAAAAATAAAAATTTCATAGTTTTTCTATTATTTGTAATACTATAATTTTAAACGTTTTCGAGTATGATACCTTAGTATGCTCACGTCAGCAGGGGTAGCTTCTCTAAAAAGATATTTTTTTAAGAATTTTACATTTTTCCACATTACCAGAGCAGTACATGGGTCGATGGCCCATGGTGATGATCCAGGGGACATTTTGGCGATTTTGATTGGCTTTCTTGGAAATATCGATTTGTTGATCGAAACAATTTGATCAAACCTCCAGATCTTGGATCAACCAATTCCATTGCGCCGACAGGCTGTGGAAGCCATAGTAATTTGGCCAAAAATAAAATTCCGTGGAGAAGGCGATGATGTGGGCGGCGCCCAAGTCGAAACTAAATTATGGCATAATATTATTATTTTTTAAAATGTTGACCAGATCGTTATTTAAATATTATTGATACTTTACATATATATTTCACTAATAAAAATAGATTTTATAAATATAAATCATCTTTCAGATTTTAACGATTTATTTTATTTTTATAAAAATAAGTCAATTTTACAGTATGTCTTGGTACCTGTAGAAAAGGTTGTCCTGTGTGTTTGGCATGGTAAACCGGTTGATGTAGTGGGAGAAGTTGTAGTTGTACTCATGGTTGCCCACCACCGTCATGTAGGGCATGTAGGCGGAGATGGGCTCAATTTGGCGCATGAACTCCTCCCCAAAATCGCCTTGGTCCTGTTAAGATTCAGTGTCCTAATTTACACTCATGAAAAAATGTCTTACGGTATCCAAATTGTAAGCCATGTCACCTGAAAGAGAGTTTGCAGCGTATTATCCATTCACATACTATTACATCAGAAATTATATTCTCACCTATCATGTTTATTACGACACCATCAAAATTTTGCATATAGGGTGGCGACGGGGTCCCCGCTCCCCGCGGGGTCCCCGCGGGGACCCCGTCCCCGTCCCCGTCCCCGCTAGGGTCGCCAGTCCCCGTCCCCGCGGCCTTGTCCCCGCGGGGACACGGGGACAAAATGCACCCCTAAGAATGGGAAAATCGGCCAAAATTGATCATTAATTTTGGGACAAATGGGAAAAAATGACGGAAAAATAAAATTTTCTAAACCATTTTTCTTAAGAAATGTTCGAAAATATTGAAAATTTTTCTCCGGCGGCCCTATCGGGGGCGCCGACAGAACTATAGCGTAATTGAGAACTCGAAATCGGCAACCCAAAGTGGGGACAAACCGGCCTGCGCCAAACTGACCCCTACCCTCCCATCGGAAATAATTTTTTATTATTTTTCCAAAAAATAGTCCTTAGATTTTCGGAAAAGATCCAAAATTATTATAAGCCACCGATTGTTGAAATTTTTTCGAAATTTTTTAAATTTTTTGATTTTTGAAAAAAATTTTTCGAAATTTATAGACCCAAGATTTCTCGGAAAATTTTCACAGTGCCTAGATTTATCGAAAAATTTGAAAATCGCTTAATAATAAAAAACAATAATTTTTAATTAATTTCAAATGAATTTTTAATGACGGAAAAAATTTTTTCGAATTTTTTTTTCAATAATTAAAAGACTTAGAAAAATTTCTTGTCCCCGCGGGGACCCCGCGAAAATCTGTCCCCGTCCCCGTCCCCGCGAGGGTCGCCAGTCCCCGTCCCCGCGGGGAATTCCGCCACCCTATTTGCATATTTATTATTTTGTGAAAACATTTTTGATACAATATCCTATGCTTGAAAAATTAGTTGATAAAGCCTGGTTATAAGTGCGGCTACTGTATCAACAAGCTACCGTACCCTTACTACTTATCATCATCCAATGGCAATTGTTGTACAGTAATTTGTCTTACCGTTGTGCAGTACCATGTCAAAGTCGCCTTTCTGTGCTTCTCGCTGCAATTTGCCCAAAGAGCGTGCATTCACGTGGCCCATGTCGCCGAAGACCGCAAATCTTGGAAGAAAATCCAAAATTATTGATTTCAAAATTTTTTTGCCATACATACTTGTAGCCTCCTTCAGGTCTTTCTTTTAGTCCCACAAATGAAAAGGCATTTTTTCTGTTATACACTGCACCCTGTTGGCGGTATTCCCCCATTTCTGGGGTTGCCTGTCGGGCCGTGCTAACAACCACAAGGGTTGTTTAACCACAGATTTAGTTGTGGTGATGTACTGATGGTCGTACAAGTTTGTCTTTCACCTTTGCTCTGCATCACCGCTCGGCTAATGGCTACTCGGTGAAGGGATGTGCTCCCCATGGGCTTGAGTATATGTCTGCACGGCGGTGGGATTCGAACCCACGTCCCAGGATTCGCCATCCCGTGTGATAGACCACTACACCACGCCGCCGACTTTTTTCACAAAAAAATAAATAAATTGTCACAAAAAACAAATTAAAAATATGGAAAAACTTCACTATTTTTTATATATCAATAAATCAATTTTCTCTAATCCACTTTTAAAAACAAAATTTTGAAGTTACTCGAAATAAGGGTCCTCCTCTCGTTGATGGATTTTTTTTAAAATTAGGCCTCTAATTTTAGAAAAAATACGTAATCCTTTTCCTATCCGAAAAGGTGAAAGGGTCGCGAAATAAAAAAAATCCATTCAAAATAAAATAGCATACTTTTCGGTAATAATCGCATCGAATTAAAGCGTTAATCCTGTTTAATAATAAAGTATTTTACACAGCTTTTATAGATGTCAAATTTATTTTTTTTTCCAGCATGATCAATGTGTGGATGAATGTTTGAGCACGACAAATTTGTGAGATATGGATTAAGGAGATGAGCTTGATCATAAATGACATCTAGGGATAGTGGCATCAGTACCGAGGTCATCAATAGTAGTACCAGCATCGGAGCGAGTAGCAGCACCGAGGTGATGAGTACCGACACAAGTACCGTGGTGAGCACGAATACCTGATGAGAGACGACGAATAAGAACACTAATAAGATTAACGATTTATTTATCGCTTAATAAAAACCAATCAAAACGGATTGAAATATAATTTATTTATTTTATAATTTATTTATGAGGAGTGGGAAGATTTTTACGAACAATTCTTACAAGTTTTCTTAAGATACAATTTTTTTACAAGTTTTTTTACTTACAAGTTTTCTTAAGATTGTAATAAAAAATTACAAGTTTTCTTAAGAAAAATGACCTAAATTTTCAAAATTTTCTCCGGCGGCCATCGGGACCGCCGACGCCTCCCACAATGATTTCTTCAAAAATTTCATTAAAAAATTACAATTTTTTTAAGAAAAATGACCTAAATTTTCAAAATTTTCTCCGGCGGCCCCTATCGGGACCGCAGGCACCTCTTACAACATCAAAAAATGATCATTTTATATAAAAAAATAAAAATTTTTATTTTTTGAATTTTTGAAAAAATTGCCAGAAAGAGCAAAAAAATTTTTCTGAAAAAGACAGAAATTTTTTCACCCATCCCCATCCCCGAAATACCCGATCCGCGTCCCAGGCCGATTTTCATCCCCGTCCCCGACCAGGCCATCCCCGGCAATACNCCCCCCCCCCCCCGTGCGCTACCCTAGTTCTCACCTCCCTGATGCCTGAAAAAAAGGACAACAAACATAAAGTTAAAGATTTTGGGGTCGAAAAAAGACACCCTTCAAAATATTAAAATAATACTTGTAGTCTAACAAATAAAAAAAATTTTATCGAACAATATCTTCAAAAATGCCGCAAAAAATATGCATTTGCATATAAATTGCGGCCCTAAGTATAAGTACCAAAAAAAATCAATTGTATTGGGCCGGCGGTCGCGAAAGAGCCGCCAGAGCTATTTTTTTAATTTAGTCTTTTTCCTTAAGAAAATTGACCATTTTTTAAAGACATTTTTTGAGGAAAATCCATTGTATGGGGTGCTGGCTTTCCCGATAGGGGCCGCCGGAGAGGTGTCCATAGATCTGGACAGTGATTGAACTGGACAATGGTTGATTAGGACAGTAGTTGATCTGGACAGTGAATATGGATTTTTAAAAAAGTGAATGAAATAAATAAATATTTTAATTACATGATTTTCTGAAAAAATTTCAAACCTATCCTTGGGAAATTTATCAAAAAATTCAGAGGCCCAAATTTTTCAAGAAAAATTTATAGATCTATAATTTTCAGAGATTTTTTCATATAATTTTTATAAGCCAAGGTTTAAAAAGTTAAGCAATAATTTGTAGAAAAATTCCTAGACCTATAGTTAAAAAAATTATATGCCTTGAATTTTTGGAAAAATTCATAAGCCTTGAAAACAATCATAGATCTTGGGTTTTCCAAAAAATTTCACTTATTTAATCCTTTGATTTTACAAAATTTCATAGCCGTTGGTTTTTACAAATTTTCATAGGCCTATGATTTTCAAAAAATTAAACGAAACTTTGGAATTTTAGAAAAATTCGCAGACCTAGGGTTTAAAAAAATGTCGGCATTTTGGGTATTAGTATTCTGGATGTGTCGGTATTTTGGCTTTCGGTATTCTGCGAAGTCCCGACATTCGAATATTTACGCGTCTGTACTTATCATTTGAACTTTCGAGAGATTTTTTTACTCTAAAAATCCATTTTTACTGTCCAATTCAACCACTGTCCAAATCAACTACTGTCCAGATCAATACTGTCCAAATCAACACTGTCCAGAACTAACAGCACCGCCGGAGAAATTTTTGAAAATTTAGTCTTTTTTTCTTAAGAAAATGATCAATTTTTGAATAAAATTTTAAAAAATCTCAAAATAAAAGACAAAAAAGGACAGTTGGTCCAAAAAAAGAACAAATCTTTAAAAAAGACGTTTGGGAACTCTGATTTAAATTGATCTTGCTCAAGCGACCGCAGAATACTACAGAAAAGTCAGCACCTAAAAAGTACAAACATTATTCAGAGATTGTGATGATGATGTTCGGGTTCGATGTTGCTTTCGCCTTCTTCTACTGACCAAACGGACTGTAATTAAAAGGTGAGATATATATATTTTGAATCGATGACCAGATGAGATCACCATTTTATATAACTCAATAAGTACATAACTGTACTTATTGATATTTCCCCCATGCCATTCTTTGATATGTTATTATGTTTAGGATCCCGAACTTGGAAAAATTAATACTATTTTCACTAAGCTATCTTCCTTTACAAATTTTCTTAAGCCTAAAACTTATTGGCTCTCTTAAAATTGGGCTCAATTTATTGGTGCCATAATGGGTTGTGAAAGCGGAATTATGTAGTCGCAAAAAAGCACAATAGTTTTCTCCAAATACAATTTATAATTCATTTACTCCTCATCAATAAATCACTACTTGTGGCCGTATCTGCTGTTCCTTAGCGGGCAATTTGAAAGTCCAATTGGCAATTGGACTTTTCGGCGATGGCCATGGGCATTTGAAAGTCCAATTCTTGGGCCGCAAATTTCCCATCACTGCCAAAAAAATTTCCCCCTCAACTTCAAACAGCACAAAGGCCGACAGTGAACCCGGGAACTCGTCGAAGAAGTGAGTGGATGTTAACAAAAGAAGGAGGAGCTCTTCGCCATTGTTGAACATCATACTGTATAAAATTTAAAAATTTTGCCTTTTGATGTTCAAACATTCGTCAAAGAAATAAAAAAAATTTAAAAAAAATTATTCTAAACTAAGAAAAACTTCATAAATGTTCTATAAACTTTGAATAAGCCGCTTAAGGCAAATTACATATAAAAATTTCCTTTCCCATTAAAATCTACAAAATTTAAGATAAATTCATCTATTTTTTGCAAATTGAAGAAAATGTAAAGAAATTTTGTTCAAACTTTGGATTGATTAATTGTTGGTGGTTCCGTCTGGATTGCCCCGAGTTTTACACGTCGATTCCAGTCGCGATTCTTTTTTCTAAATTCCAATTTAATTCCCATTGTTGAAATTTTTTTATGAATGGTGGGCAAAATATTCATCGTTTTTCGAATTTTACGATGACAAAGGTTGGTTGTCAAATCGCTTCTGCTTTCGATCATTTGCTGACACTTTTCAAAAAGCTGACACTTCGCTGATCCAGTATTAGGACATTCATTTTTTAAAATATTTCACAAATCCCATTAAGCATCTCAAATCCCTACCTTCCTAGTCCCTTCCCAGAGAATTTTGTTACCGCCACTCAGGCACCATTTTGTTTAGGGATTTAACCATAGCCGAACAATCAAGATTCATCTCAAAAAAATGTCAAAATTTAACTGGAAATAATCATAGACCATTTCCAACTTTTGGTGGTGAGCTATTGCTTTTTTCAGACCAAAACCATAACTCTACTATATAAGTTTGATGACGGGATATAAGTAGGGCATCCAAAATAAAGTCACAAGAATTCCCAAAAAAATCAAAAAAACACGAAAAGTCATCAAAAGTCATGGAAAAAAGAATGAAAAAATGCAGAAAAAAATATAAAAATTTCACTGCAAATGGATTTTGTGCATTTTAGAATTTTTAAAACCAAAAAAAGGAGTAACAATCCGAAGTTTAACAAAATTTGGCAATTTTCCTTTATAAGTTGCATCATTTTTAAAATTTTTGTATTTTTCGATATTCAGCAAATTTTTTTTCGAGTTTGAGTTCTAAATTACAAATAATAAGACCTAAAATTATAGAAATTTGCTCCAAAAAATGAAAAACTCGTGAAAAAAAACATAGAAATGCGAGAAAAGAACAAAAAAGTAAAAAAGAATTGTATAAAATGTAAGCTACCGACAGCAGATTTTAAATCAGATTTAAAATGTTTTTGACACGGTTTTTGGTCCATTTCTGGTCAGTAAAAAGTCATGGACTTCTCATTTGGATGCCCCGTTATTTAGCTTATTAGTTTAGAACTGATGAGTGAGATTTTAGAAGGAATGGCACCACCTGTGCATAAGAAATTAAGGTGCTAGGTCATTTCCTGAAAATCGGCAAAAATGGGCGTTTCCTGAAAATCGGCAAAAATGGGCGTTTCCTGAAAATCGGCAAAAATGGGCGTTTCCTGAAAATCGGCAAAAACTTTTTTATTCTAACAAAATTTTATTACTATATGACTAAATTGATAAAAAAAATCATAAAAAATTAAAAATAAAAATAAATATAAAACAAATAAAAATTAATTTTTTTGGATTCATAGGTCCAAATAAAATTGAGTTTTCTTATTGCATTTAAAAAAAATTGGTGTGATAATTAAAATTTACCAATGTCGAGAGTCGAGACCATAGGAAATTAAAAATTTCAAAAATTCCGACACCTATCAAGCAATTTTTGATAATTTTTGACTTAGTTCGGTTAGTTAGTTGACTTACAAGTTAGTTCTTATAGTTCTTAATTTTTTATAGTTATTTTAAAAAATATACAGGCTCATTTTTCTTCCTTTTTTCATTTTTTCTNGGCCTTTAAAAAAATTAGAGTTCAAGCTCGCTCAATTGAACCTTCTGTAATCGTTGAATTTAAAAATATTATTTAAAAAATCATGCAATAAGAAAAAGCAATTTTATTTAGACCTATTAATTGAAAAAATTTAAATTATTATTTTTTGTGCATATTTTTTCAGTTTTTATTTTATATTTACGATTTTTATGAATTTAGTTGTCTCGTTTTTAGTCATTTAATAATAGTCATTTTATTAGAATAAAAAAGATTTTGCCGATTTTCAGGAAACGCCCATTTTTGCCGATTTTCAGGAAACGCCCATTTTTGCCGATTTTCAGGAAACGCCCCTCTGTTGAAGACAAAAAATCAATATTGCCGATTTTCAGGAAACGACCCACCACGGAAATTAAAGTTCCAGCTTGTTAGAAAGGAAGCATGCCAAATCATTCATTCATTTTTCATTGCCTTGTCACAATCGTCTTTGTGCTGTTGGTGACCGCCAAGATGTCTTTAACTGACTGCGGCAGTTGCTCTTGTATTCCAAACTGTACACCTGCATGTGACTCGGGCGCCGGTTGCTGCAATTGTTCAGGATTATCCGCCGCCAGAACCGTATTATCAAATTAAACTTTTTAAGAGCAATACAATTCATCAGTTTCCAAGCAAAATTTAGATCTCCCAGGATCCATCATTAATATAAATTCAGATTAAAATGCTTTTTTGGAATAGACCCTGAAAATAGTTAATATTCAGTGTTTGCGTGATCCACCAAATTATGATCTGATCCATGTTCTGATCTGATTTTGATTCCGGTTTCGGATCAGACAGATCACATCATCTCCGAATAAGATGGATCATCAAAAACACTGTTAATATGTAAAAAAGGGTATAAAAAGATCAAATAATATAAAAGGCAAACCCATACCCACATGTATATAAAATATAAAAATCTATTCCAGTTACGTATTGCTGATGAGAGGAAGTCTGCTGATGCATCATTCATCCAGAAGCGGAAACAAATATAAAGATATTTAAATTGTTTCATAAATAAATTGTTGATTATACACAGATAAAATATTTTTAGTTATCACAGGACATATTACATAAATGCAAATAAAGTTGCATAAAAAATTAGCTTTTATCCTTTACACCTAAAAAATTTCGTAAAATCAGCTAAAACTATTTCCCTAAGGTCTTTTTTGACGCCGAATCCGATTCTGACGTCCATTTTGACTAATTGTGTCATCTGACGTTACTTTCTGACACTGGCGTTCAATTTTTTTTTTGAATAATTCTAATGTAGGTAGAAGCCTCAACACGCTGCCCCAAGATTCGCCTACACCAAATTTCACCTACACCAAATTTCGTCTACGCCAAATTTCGCCTACTCAGTCAAAAAGCCAAATTTCGCCTACTCAGCTAAAAAGCCAAAATTCGTCTATAAAAAATGCCATTTTCGGCTTCTACATGTCATTTAGGGGTTTACATGCATTTTGTGGGACCTACATACCATTTTGCGGGTTCTACATGAAATGTGTTTTTCAAATTTGTAGGCGAATCTTGGCTTTTGGCTGAGTAGGCGAAATTTGGCTTTTTGGCTCAGTAGGCGAAATTTGGCGTAGGCGAAATTTGGTAGCGCCGCCTCAACAACATAAGATACTTACAACAAGTAAATATCCAAATATCCATATAAGGTCCAAAATATCCAAAATATCCACGTAAAAATTGCTTTTTTTGGACTCAAGTCAAGCTAGAAATGCTTTTTCTTTGATTTTCTGGCCATTTTGAATATCTGCAAAAAATATCCATTTGGATATTTTTTAAGCCCTAGTGATAATGATTTAAATCGATTAGGTATGTTAAATTGTAAATAGACTCTACTAATACTAATGCGAAGAAATGTTAATGGAAAACTGTGTATGTATTTCAATTACATTTATATGCATAAAATCAAAAAAAAATGACCTCGGTATCAGAAAGTGACGTTAGATCACGTAATCAATTGACGTCAAAATTGACGTCAGAACGTTGACGTTGGATAAGATATCAAAAATTACCCTAGGGAATTAGATATTTATCTGAGTAGAGCATTTTTTCAACAAATTTCAATATTCTAAACACAATGTAATAATAATAAAGGATTTTGGGTTTTTGAAGCAATTTTACTTCTTTAATTTGTTAAAATTTATTCCATTAATTGATAAAATAATTAACAATATTATTTTTTGCTTCTAACTATTGGTATTAAAGATTAAAAGCAATGTTGTTAGTAAAAAATTGTTTCTCCTCCAACTCCAATTCAATAGCATTAAGGTGTGTCCCATAAATATAACCTCACCCCCATTTTTGGTTAATTTAACATTTTCTACTGGTCAGATAAAGCTAAAAATTGACGAATTTGCCCCATTTTGGAAAATATTAATGTATGTAAAATATAAAGTGAATTTTCCAAAAGAAAAAATATTTTTCGATTTTATATCCAAAAATAAGATGTCCCAAAAATATAACCTCACCCAACCAAAGTCCAATTATAAAGAAAAGAAAAAATCTGAAAAAATTCACGCAAACTTATATAGCCTAGATGATCAAAAAATGCTATAAAACCAATCCGCTTCTTTGGTTCCATCATGGAGATCTGAGTACCCCCAAAATGGCTTGAAAACGGGATTTTTGGAAACAAAAAATTCCTCTGGCCTGAAATGCATAATGAAGTGGTCTGTTTTTCTGCTGGANTCCAGCAGAAAAACAGACCACTTCATTATGCATTTCAGGCCAGAGGAATTTTTTGTTTCCAAAAATCCCGTTTTCAAGCCATTTTGGGGGTACTCAGATCTCCATGATGGAACCAAAGAAGCGGATTGGTTTTATAGCATTTTTTGATCATCTAGGCTATATAAGTTTGCGTGATTTTTTTTTCAGATTTTTTCTTTTCTTTAAAATTGGACTTTGGTTGGGTGAGGTTATATTTTTGGGACACGTTATTTTTGGACACCAACCAGAAACTATGCTTTCTTTTTCGATATTTCATTTTTATATTTTCCACATTAATATTTACTCAATTTAAGCATATTCACCAAATAACAGCTTAATCTGAACATTGAAACATAGCAAACTTGTATAATTAGGGGTGAGGTTATATTTATGGGACACACCATACATTTGATTTTCTATTCTACTTTATCAGCCGAACTCCAATAAACTCACGACTAACAAGCAAACATCCCGAACTGTCAGTAATCAGAATGCAAATTAACCCATCCTATCTTGTAGAGCATCCTCAAATTGCATCATAAATTTTTGGCGTTTTTGCCCCGCACAGATAGTGAAGGGTAGAAAAGTCAGTTTCAGACACAAACGAACGGTCGTTCACCCACGCGGATCATCATCCGCCCTTTGGATGATATTATCTTGCTATGCCGATTTTTTTAAATGACTATTTTCTGGTTTATATTCATTATTATATCATATAGAATAATTCCCTACCAAAATTATGGCGCATCACATTATTGTCTACCCATAGTATGGTCGACGCCATTCCAACGGGCGAATGATCCGCATGAATATACGACCGTTTGTTTTTTCTACCCTTCACTATTTGAGCGTGGAAGAAAAGCCAAAAATTTATGATGCAATTTGAAGATGCTCTACAAGATAGGATGGGTTAATTTGCATTATTTCTTTTTTTTGCTGACAATTCGGGATGTTCACTTGTGAGTGTTTGTATGTTGTATTAATTTATAAATTTTTTTGGCAATTATTAAATTCTTCTGGGGTTTCAAATGTTGCATGGGTTTAGACTTATTAGTTCAAAAATAGCACAATTTATAATCGTCACATTTCTTGTGAAAATGGTTTAATAAATGACAATTGATCCGTGATTACATATATAATTGTTATTTATTAGTTTAATTGTTGAATAATATGGGAAAGGAGGATCAATATTCACTTTCATAGTGGCTCCTTCCTACAAAGTAAGAATTCGAAAGTATAGTTTAAGACTTTTCAAATTTTTCGTTGAAAACCCTCGGTGATCGCGACTGTTACGCATCAACTTAATCTCATTTTGTTGCGCATTTTACGCTGCAACTGTTGTGTCTCTTGCAGCTTGCGTAGTAATGCCGTGTTCATAACGACGTTGGATGAACAATGGTGCAACCTGCTGCTGCTGCTGGCTGGTAGTTGTTCTGGCCCGCTTCAACATTTTATTGTAAGCATTCCGATATTCTGTGCTAAAAACTTAGTTGCATTAATCAACTGGCCTTTGCTTAATATGGAATTTAAAGAGAAATTTGAGAGAAGATTTTATTAATTTGTAGGGTGCTCCCTTAAAATGAATATTTTCTAACCAAAATTTATGATTATATGCCTGGGTTTATTTCATTGTAGAGATCGGCAAATTGAAAAATCCTTAACTGTATTCTGTACCTGTATTTTTCTACAAAAAAGTACAGAAAAAATACAGGAACAGAAGTTCAGACTTGCCTAGATCTAGGCCTGTACTCTTTACTTTTCCAAAATCATAAAAAAATTATTGTAAATCGTTTTCAATGACAATTTTAATTATTGAACATTCTAAAAAGACAAAAAATTAAGGCAGAGGCATAACAAAAAAAATTCGGGGGAGGAGGGGGTCTCAGGAGAAATTTTGAAAAATGTGAAAATTTTGACGCTTTTTAATGGAAATCTATCATTTTTTCTTCAAAACTAATAATTTTTAACAAGGTGACCCTTGATTTTTTTGGTCTCATCATTTCGGGAGATTGTTCTTCCCCCCCCCCATCCCGCCCACCCTGATTACGCCCCTGGAGTGTGGGTTATCTTTCTTATAATTTTTCAAAAAAAAACGCTTGCCTTCAACATTGTGGAACAGGGTTCGCAAATGTTACGTTTAAAGATTTGTATTTTTTCAGGGACCAGCGAGTTAAGAACCCTGTTGTAGAGGTATTTTTTATTTTTGTAAAGAAGAAAAGTTGTAATCCGTTAGAAAATTTCAAAATTTGAATCCAAAAATTCAAATTTTGTGCATAATTTTGCCAATCTTAGGGTGTATTTTTTGTACAGGCAAGTACAGACCAAAAATCTTGTACCTGTATTCTGTCACCTGTATTCGAAACCTGCCTGTACCTGTATTTTTCTACAAAAAGTACAGGAAAATACAGTTACAGAAGTATAGAGTTTTTTTTTTAAAAATGTCTGTACCTCTACTTCTGTATCTAGAAAAGTACAAGCCTGGATCCAGGTACAGGCCGATCTCTATTTCATAGATAACAATTTCCATTGGACATTTATGGGTCTACTGATTAATCAGCATTTGCTTATGTTTCTGATTCTCAATTTGTTAATTGTGCAACATTTTTCGACAATTTATTTTTTTCCTATACCTGCTGATGTACAGAATCGGTGCACTGCCTGCTGACGCCACAATGCTCAACCAGTAGAGCACGGCCAGTAGAGGATTGAAGATGTTGTAGAAAGAGTTAAGCTGTAGCGCAATTGTGTCCTCAGTGTTGAAAAACACTCGGAACACCCACAATATGGTGTTCATCAAGAATAAATTGAACTTGTCATTAAACGCCCAAATCAGCCAGCCGAGGACCACAATCAGAGACAGGGTAAACACGGCACGCAATACGCGACGAATGGACTCACCGGAGGTCACTGAACTTATTCGAACTTACCAGTTTTCAAATCGCAATTTAACTCATCCTATCTTGTAAAGTCCTGGAGTTGTACTAAAAAATTTTGGCCAAATGGTGAGGGGGTAAAATAAACGGTCGGTCGCTCATCCAGCGGATCATCCATTTAAATTATTCATATGCATTAATTATTATACTATTATACATAATTGGGCCATTTGTGCTTGACCGCTCGTTTAAAATTTTAATCAATTTTTCAACCCTTCACTACTTTTACGGGCTAAAAACAACGAAAATATATGCAAATCTGCAAATCCAGGGTGTCTAGAAGATAGGAAGGATTGAGTTACAGAATATTGACGGTTCGGGATGTTCCCTTATTAGAAGTTAAAGTCTAATCACATGCGGAGAGTTCTACTTCCTAGAAATTTAATTATATCAAGCTCCTAAAATCTTAATAGCACGGAAGCTGTCGCCACCGCCGAAGGATCACTAACCCACGTGACCACCCCATGTGTTGGTCATGATTTACTTACAGCTGGTGTTTTTTTTGGGTGGGCCATGGGCTGTCATGATGAAAACAAATCAGCCTACACAATTCCAAAAAATAACAGTTTACTTTTAAAATATTCCAATCACATGACAAAAGTTAGAAAATACATGGTAGGTTTTAAAAGTCAAAATAACATTTTTTACATAAGTATTTTATTAAATATTTTGCATTATGCAAAAATTCATTCTATGAGAGAATACAATCAATAGTTTTCAGGGATGTTTCGAATTATTTGGACCTTTTTCTTCACCCTTTTTTACCTATAAAAATGTTCAGATGGAAGCCGCTTTTTGATTATTTCCCATTTTTGCGTTTGTCTTGCCTCACTGATTCAAAAATTAATATTAAATTAGTATTTTTTATTTGAACTTGAAAAGTAAATTTTTTGAACACTTTGTTATAGTTAGTCCCTTGGTGGCCCCAGCCAATGAAATAGAAAATACCGCCAGAAAAATAGCGCCATAAGAGAAACACAAAAATGACGGCATAGTCCAACAGAGCCAAAAGCAACAGAATGTAGCCATTTGTAGAATTGACTGCTCTTATGGATACACCAACAACGCAGTACAAAGTACTGAAAGAAGTAATAATAAAATAATCATTTACATATACTATGTCCGTAACATGTTGTTTATTACAATAATATACCGTATTTCCTCTATTTTAAGTCCCTCTTCTAATTAAAGCCCCCTTCTAATTTAAGCCCCCTCTCAGAGGGAGTTGAAAATTTTAAGCCCCATCTCTAATTTAAGCCCCCCCCCNCCCCCCCCCCTCCAATTTAAGCCCCCTCCTACTCTACTTCGACATAGTTATTGCCGACAATTTTATATAATAACAATCTTAAATTGCCATTACGGAGTGAATATTACTAAAAAAATTATTAAAAAGACATTTTCTGATTTCTAGCTTATAAAATAAATTTTTTTTAGGGGATTTCAAGAAAATTTTTTCTTTTTTTAGGATTTTTTCACATCTTCCACCCTCCAAGAAAGGGTTTAAAAATTTAAGCCACCTCTTCTAATTGAAATCCCTCCCCCCTCCAATTTAAACCCCCTCTCAGAGAGGGGTTGAAAAATTTAAGGGGTTTAAATTAGAGGAAATACGGTAGGTATACTGTATCCTCTTCTGTGTCTACATATTACCTAGTGGGTGCAAAAAGATAGGAGAAGTACATGCCCCTCTTTCGGAATACTTCTTACTTACAAGTTATAGGACATTGGAGCGTTAGCAGATAAAACCCGCAAACGAATATGTGCTTAGCCGCGGGATGATGCATTACGTCAAAATAGACGTCAGAACCGGATTCAGCATCAAAAATTTTTTCTCCAGAAACTCATTTTTAGATTATTTTACGAAAAAAATGATGACGATTGGGTCAAAATTGGATGTCAGATTCGGATTCTGCGTCAAAAATGGTGCTAGGTCATTTGGTCAAAAAGTGCAAATAAAAAGGAAAAAAGAATTTTGATTTAGAAATACTTTATCTTTATACATATATGTACGTATTAAGAAATTTACATCTGTTCAGAGAAATATTTTTATCCATAATATCTTGAAAATAATATGCATTCACTAATCAGTTGCTCCAATGAACTAATTAGGGTGATTTTTACTTGTATCTTTTAATTTCTTAGCTTAAATTATCTATTTTTATTAATTTTAAATTTTGCTGATTTTTAAAAATCGCTTCTTTTTGTCCATTTTTAAAAATATACTACATTTTTGCGCTTTTGGACCAAACACCCCAGCAAGGTCAAAAATTATCACATGAAGAAAATTTAAAGATCGCCGAGACTCAAAAATCCGATTCCCAAAAGGTGTGCCTTTTGATTACTAACTTTCTTTATTTTTAATGATTTATTTTTAATATTTGAGCACAGCTACACCGGCTCTAAATCGCCGGGCCTCGCTTGATTATAAAGCGCCAAATATGTAGAAATGAAAAAATATTTGAAGAAGAAATCTTCGATATTTCAATTTATTAATGAAAAATTTGATAAGTGATAATAACAGTACAATTTTTTAATTTTTTGTCCGACAAATTCCTGCCTGTATGAAGAATCTGTAGCCCCAAACAGGTTAAAAATTATTTTCTCAGCTCCTATGGCCTTTTATGGGACAAATTCGGTCTCATCGACGCGGCTAAGGTTTTTGCATCGATTCACCGTTGGGTTTTTCGATTCGGGTCTTAATGTCAAAATTAGGTTCGAAAAAGTGGCCTGAAAACTGAGATTGTCTCAGTTTTTGGACCAAAACTCAATTTTTCGATATAAAACTCGATTTAGTTATAATAAAACGGGTAAACCTACACTTTTGGCTATCCAATGTGTTGTGGATATGAGCATGATCGACATAAGATTCTTGTCACGTGTGATAATATTTCTTAGTGGTATTCTTTCTCGCTTGTATCCCAGATCATGTAATTATTCTTTGTATTTCCTTCACATCTCCACCTATATAAGTGATCCATTTTCCAGCATTTGTCACTCTTCTGTTTGCCTTCCATTCCCATTCCAGCTTCCATTCCCATATTCCATTCTATTCCATTGTCCTATATTCTATTCTGTTGTCTTCAATAAATTCTCCAATCGANGGGTAAACCTACACTTTTGGCTATCCAATGTGTTGTGGATATGAGCATGATCGACATAAGATTCTTGTCACGTGTGATAATATTTCTTAGTGGTATTCTTTCTCGCTTGTATCCCAGATCATGTAATTATTCTTTGTATTTCCTTCACATCTCCACCTATATAAGTGATCCATTTTCCAGCATTTGTCACTCTTCTGTTTGCCTTCCATTCCCATTCCAGCTTCCATTCCCATATTCCATTCTATTCCATTGTCCTATATTCTATTCTGTTGTCTTCAATAAATTCTCCAATCGAGGACACAACACAATGAGCCTATGATCGGATGAGCCAAAAAAAAAGTTATGGCCTGGACACGAACGCATATTGGGGAATTTTGCACTCAATAATTTAATAGAAAATGGACTTTTTTGGGGCCTTCATTCATTATGGATTATGGCTTAGTGGCATCACTCCCTACTTTTTGGGGGTCAGTAGCAGGTTCGAATCCAATCATCCGAAAATGATGTATTTTGGCCAAATTCACAGTATTTTGGCCATAACTTTTTTCAATATGAGCCAATTTGGGTTGGCTTTGGCTTATTTTTGTAGCTAATTTTTTGCTCGATTTTTTGCTACCAAACTCATTTCTCTAGGTTTAGTTTGAACCGAGTTATAATGAATGGGCAAGTGTCGTGGCCGCAAATGTAGGCACACCAAAATAATCGTATAAATAAAATAAATAAATAAAGGACGGTGTGGAATAATCTAGGGAAGGTGTTGAAATGTTGAAATTGCTCTTAGCGATTTCATCGAATGCTGCCAACATTTTACAAAAATAATAATCAAAATTTACTAATAACTCCAAAGATTGCGGAGCAATCTTGTTGTATCATTATGAAAAAATTACCCATAATAGTTAAAGTTGAATTCATTCCAATAATCAACATATAACAACGTTGTACCACTCATGAATAACCCGAATGCAGTGGCCATAGATATAGCAATCATAGTGCAACTGCGAACACTTTTTGGTGCTTGAAACTGGCTCAGTCTGGAAAATGAACATCCGTGGCCAATTCATTTCATTAAACTTTTTCAACGGCTTCCTAAGTCATAATTATCAAAGGTGTATGCATGGGTATGGGCATTTCCGAAATGCGATTTTATCTCTGTTTTTGGCATAGCAATTATGACTTATGATTATGATCCTTTTTATGAAAATTTTATTTATTAAAAAAATATTAAGAATCTTTTTTTATTGTTTTTGGTTAGGGCGGACCAAAAAAATTGAATTATATTCTGGATTTTGAAATAATACTCTATCATTTGAACTATAAATTGAAACTTTTATTTGTAATTTTTTTTTAGAAATTCACTCAACAGTATACTTTTTTTTGATAAAAGGCAGCACTTCTAAATAAGAGGCTCTCCGAGAGAGGTTGAAATAAAAGTTCTCTTATTTAGAATAGTCTAGCCTTTATTCCACCAACGCCATCTCAATAGTTGGATGATATATGAGAACGTTTGTCCCAACATCATTTCCCGATCGACGGTGCTGTTGGGTGGTTACCAAAAATATCAAAACCCAAAAATGACTTTACAAAAAATAATACTGTATAAAAACTCATTTAAGACTATTATTTTTGGTGGATTTTAACGCATTTCTATTGACATTAAAAATTTTATTACTTTATTTTCAACCTTTCTTTCTGAGTTTTTTTTTGTAATTTATTTTATTTATTAAAAATTGTTTTTATATTCGCCCTATTGCTGGCAAAAACAAAAAATGGACTCATCAGATATTCTAAAACGTACGTACGTAACTGCTTGGCCTATTTTTCTCAGTTTTTCATTCATTACCTTAGCGGTGCCAAGGTGAGCATCATCCTTTCCAACGAGATCAGGTAGATGGTCATCATTGTGCTATACATACCCATCACAGTGACCATTGAGATGAACATGCAAATGCGGAAATCGATTGCAGAGACACCGGCGATAAAAGCGAAAAAGTTGGCCAGGAAGGTGGCCATGGTGAAGAGTTGGCACAGCGAATCGAACGCCAACAACCAGTTGCACACCCTGTGCTCCTTGCTGAACATATGTAGGGAATAAGACATGAAATACAGGTTTTGCCATAAAGAATCTTTCAACCCTTTTAAAAAATCTATATTTTGAAGTGCAATTATGTAAAAAGGTTTCTCTTTTTCTCAGCATGTTCTCTCATTAAACAGTTAGTAAAAATAAAAAATAATCACGTGATAGTCAAGTTCTAGGAAGTTAAAATTGTACCAAATATTTCTCTTTAAGATGTAGATTTTTTACTTTGAAATTTAGATCCTCAAAAAGGTGCTATGGCGTTTTAAAAAAGTGCCATAATGGGCGTTTTTAAAAAAAGTGCCAAAATCCAGTATGTCCTTCAAAAACTTTTTTGTAAGACTTGTCAGACAAAAACTTTCAGCGACAAAAATGTGCAGAATTTTATGCTCTATCTGATGGAATTTTTATTTTTTCGAAATTCGAACAAAAAAGCGAAATTTTTCGAAAATATTGAAAAATAGCATATTTCACGAAAATTTCGAACTTTTGGTTCGAATTTCGAAAAAATAAAAATACCAGCAGATAGAGCATAAAATTTGTCACTGGAAGTTTTGGTCAAACAAGTCTAACAAAAAAGTTTTTGGGGAACAAACTGGGTTTTGGCACTTTTTTAAAACGCCCATTATGGCACTTTTTTTAAAACGATCCAGCACCCTCAAAAATTGGCAAAAAAATACAAAAAGCTTCATAGCAAAATTTTCCTTTAGGAATTCAGAGTCAATAAATTGTAAAAAAAAACTGTCCTTTTGGATAAATTGTAAAAAAAACTGTCCTTTTGGATACCGTTAAACCTGTGTTATAAGTTATAACCCTCTGCAATTGAACCCCCCTGTAATAGACCCCCTCTCTGGAAGGAGGCTGAAAAATATTACCCCCGGGGATTATAATAAAGGTTTTACTATATACCAGGGTTACGGGACACGTGGTCAAAATGCACCCTAAGAATGAGGAAATCTGCGGAACTTAGTCAAAATTTTCAAGAGTTAGGCAAAATTTTGATTAAGAAAATGATCAAATCGAGAAATGTGATCAAAATTTCTTGAAAAGAGATGTGAGTTCTCCAATAGTACCATCTCCAACGAATTAACCATCTTGCTGGAAGGGGGCCGAAAAATAAGACCCCTGGAATATGGCCCCATGAATTTTTTAAATTTTCCTTTTATATTTTCAAAATGAAAATTGTTATCCATGTCATTATCATTTCATAATTTCATATTTTTGGAGTGTATTATTCGTTTAGATCCAATGTTAAAAGGTGTGTTCTAAATATTTGATATTTCAGTGGTCCATAATGGCCGCCAGAAAAATTTAGAGTTTTCATAAAAAATGAAATTTTTTATTCAAAATTATTTTTCAAAAATATGGCTTAGGTCATAAAACTCTAACAAGTTTTTCTAACAAGTTTTTTGAGGTTCCGAGATTCGAGATCTCGAAGATTTTTCGAGACCGATCTCGATTCGAAATTCTCGAAAAATCTCGAATCTCAAATGATCTCGAAAAATGCCCAAAACTTTCGAGATCGATCTCGATTCGAGATTTTTCGAGAATCTCGAATTGAGATTCCCGAAAAATCTCGAATAATCAATCTCGTCTCGATCCAGTCTCTAATCCAAAGTCCATAAAAAAGATTTGGCCGTTAACCAAAATTTTTGAATATTGCTGTGAAATATTTTTAAAATCATCTAAAAATTGAGTTTTAGTTTCAGATTGGCTTGTAAATCGTCGGATCGTATTCGATGGGCAGGGAAAAATGTCGGGTTTCGTGTCAGCCGACGCAATCCTGATTTGATTGATCATTTTTAGCCCTTTTTATCACCGTTCCATTAATTTAAGCATAGGATAAAAAATTTATTTTTTTTTATTACTCATAAATGACAAAACCTATCTGACGAACAAATCATAAAACCATATTTTCGCATATAATAATAAGAAAATTAATACATGTGACGGAATGTAACCACGATCAGGCTGATATTGAAGCAGACAGAGATCCAAGCCAAGATGCCACACACCACAATAGCACACCATATAGTAGAAATGCGCCCCGGTATTGGTACGTAAGTTGCCTAAAAATGAATCAAAATATAATTTTTTTAGGTTGGTTGGTTGGTGAATTTTTCGAATGGCATTGCCCAGAGAAAATCCAACTTCTTATTTGTCTTGTAGGTAGGTATTACAATGTTTAAAATGTCAAAGGTCCATTCTGTGTAAAGGCGGGATTCAGATATTTTAAAAATTACGACATCAGTTCGCAAAAATATGTCTCTCCGTATTTCATTAAGATGTGAATAGGTAATTAAGATTTCGCTGTGATTTTCAACCTGCAAATACAAATGGTAGTCTTGATGACACCTGGCCATCTGGTATTGACGCATCGGCGGATTGATCAGGTTGCGGTCCGCCCATGTAGCGTTGATGTCCCAAATGGCACGTAATTGATCCGTCAAATTTTCACGTTTCCATGTAGCGTTGAATCTGGCAGTTCTTAAGCTCAAAAAGGCACAGACGTCATCAGTGCCGTTGAACATTGACATTGTTTTGAAGTATTCTTTGTCCTGAAAAATGCCATAAAAATTCATCATCAATTTGAGAGGAATTGTAGGAAAAGAAGAATTAAATGAATATTTAGTATTCTTATGATTTTTCAAGGAGATTTGACTGATGAGAGAATGATCTTATAATACATGATACCATTATTAGATAATATTCTTTGGGAACCCCTCCCAAAGAAGACCCCTCCCAAATATATTCTTTGGAGGGGTCTTCTTCCCAGTAGATTTGCCTCCATTGGAAGTTGGAACTCGTCCGAATAAGATGGCAGCATTGGCGTCAGATGACGCATTACGTCAAAATGGACGTGAATCGGATTCAATTCAGCATCAAAATTATCCCCGAAGAGTCGTTTTTAGATTATTTTAAGAAAAAAATAATTTTTCAAAACTTTTTGACGTCTGGACGTCAGAATCGGATTCAGCGCCAAAATTAATCCACGGTGAAAAAAAAATTATGCTTTAGGTATTTCTGTTTTTTCGAAATTCTTGCAACAAGTTTTTTTGTGCTATACGGCCTACGCTTTCGCGTTTCCGTTGCGTCTCTAGGAGACTCCCTGTCGGCGGTATTCCCCCATTGCTGGAGTTGCCTGTTGGGTTGCACAGTAGGTAGTCTGTATTCACCATTTGCTCTGCATCACCGCTCGGCTAATGGCTACATGAGGGATGTGCTCCCCACGGGCTTGAGTATATGTCTGACACGGCGGTGGGATTCGAACCCACGTCCCGGGATTTAGCGGTCCTGTGTGATAGACCACTACATCACGCCGCCGAAGTTCGGAATTTTCATGAAAAACTTTATTTTACGATATGTTCGAAAATTTTTGCACTTTCTAGACGAATTTGAAAAATTAAAAATACCAGAAGCTACCGATGGCGTGAGCAAAGATACACTACAAAATTAAAAGTCTTCGCAGAAAGATATGTTCAACTTGGGTGGTCAACAGACGGAAGTTCGTCGCTAATTCTTTTAAGCTTCTTTATTTTAGTTGGTGCGCACTGAAGTTAAAATATAAAAATCTAAAACTAATAAAAAAGTTTAGTGATCCACAACGAAAAATATAAAAATATATTTGTAAAAAACCGATAGTTAACCGACTAGAGCCAGTTAACTTTTTTCTTTAAAATGATTTTTTTAAATTAAATAATTTTTTCGATTAAAATTTTTCCGATGCAACTCATGAATTTCCTATTCATGAAAAACTTTATTTTACGATGTTCGAAAATTTTTGCACTTTCTAGCCGAATTTGAAAAATTAAAAATATCAGAAGCTACCGATAGCGTGAGCAAAGACACACTACAAAATTAAAAAAGTCTTCGCAGAAAGATATGTTCAACTTGGGTGGTCAACGGACGGAAGTTCGTCGCTAAAAACACAGTAATAGTAGTAATTAAGAAGTTGAAAAGATTGGGATCAGGATTCAAATTTTGGGAGAGTAGCTTTTTATCGGAGAGAACCACATTTGAATCCTCTCGATAGAAAGTAAAATTTTTATCTTTTGAATTCTTTTAAGCTTCTTTATTTTAGTTGGTGCGCACTGAAGTTAAAATATAAAAATCTAAAACTAAGAAAAAAGTTTAGTGATCCACAACGAAAAATATATAAATATATTTGTAAAAAAACCGATAGTTAACCGACTAGAGCCAGTTAACTTTTTTCTTTAAAATGATTTTTTTAAATTAAATAATTTTTCGATTAAAATTTTTCCGATGCAACTCATGAATTTCCTATAATCAAGAACATTTGGTGAAAATGAAAAATGCGTGTAATGTAATTGTGGCAAACTTTTCCATATTTTATTACCAACATTTGACTGATTATGAGAATGGGTACAAGGCAAAAGTTTGGTGCCAAATAGGCAATTATTCAATTATCTTGGCGTATAAATCTTATATCATGGCAATGTATTTTTGCCAATGTCATTATAACTTTTTGACTTAACCTATAGTCAAATTTCCCATTCTAATCATCAATTATTAAAAATGAATTAGGTATGAAATTAGTCGTTATGTGCCATAGTTCTGCTGATTAAAAAAATAAAATATCAAATCAATTGAGATCCTAATTTAGGCATAAGCATCATCGAAATCCGAGAACATTACCAAAATTGATACTTACTGTACATTTTTCAAATTTCAAAAAATTGGTAGCATGCAGGGTTGCGTCGGGTTGTCGAAATTTTCGAGTCGGTTTTTTTTTGAATTGTTAACACTCAAAGTAGATCTGATTAGGATCAAAAAATCTGCTTATGCATATTACCAGACTCCTCTAACATAAAGAGAACGGACAAAGGCATCGGTCGGTTATTTTCAGTTAAATAACCGAAAAAACCAAACCGAAAAAATCAAAAATTCTTCGGTCGTTATTTTCGGTTCCCGTATTTTCTATAAACCCCACCTGCAATAGAGGTTGTAAAATAAATCCCCCCTGCATTAAGACCCCCGGGGGTACTGTCCAAAATTTGAATTTTTATATATCTAGATACAATTTTTTTTAAATTCAATTGATTTTTTGGCAATTTCAATATCACGCGCTTCAATGTGAACATTTCTAATCTTGGTAAAATTTTAGGGTGTATTTCTTTCCAGGACCTCATTTTAGTGATTATTTTGGTCAAGGACTTCATTTTTAGGGGTGTATTTTAGTAATTTTAATTTTAACTACCGAAAATAATATTCTCCACATACCATATATTTTGAATATAATTTTTTTTTGTTCGCAAATGAACAAAAAAATTCTTTTTAGTTTTTGGTTGATATAATTTTTGCTCAGCGGGACTCGAACCCAAAAGATGGAGAGCGCAGTCTGTAGTACTATCGGTGCTAGGTCGTTGAAAAAAAAGTGCCAAGTTCAAGACCTTGGCCTAAAACTTTTTTGTTAGACTTGTTAGACAAAAAGTATAAAAGGCAAAATTGTTCAGAATTTTATGCTGATTCGAATGGTATTTTTTGTTTTTCGAAATTCGGCCAAAAAGTTCGAAATATCTCCTAAAAACCGTATTTTTCAATTCGAAATTTCGAACTTTTTGTTAGAATTTCGGAAAAATTTTTTTACCATTCGAATCAACATAAAATTCTGAACAATTTTGCCTTTTATACTTTTTGTCTAACAAGTCTAACAAAAAAGTTTTAGGCCAAGGTATTGCACTTGGCACTTTTTTTCAACGACCTAGCACCGTATTATCCTCTAGGCCATTAGAGCAGACATTAGTGTTGATGACAGTTCACCATTGATATTATGCAAATTTTCTCCCTCAAAAAATTTTCTTTCTCAAAAATGGAGTCGAAAAATAGTACCCCCTCTTCACGGCTGAGGTTGAAAAACAAATACCCCCTGAAATTAGTCCCCCTGTAATAGACCCCCCCCCCTCTGGGGGGGAGGTTGAAATTAAAAGAATTCTTTCCAGAAAAAATGTAATTTCAAAAAAATCCATGTAAGATGTCCAAAATTAAATTGAAAATGAAAAAATAAAATCCAAAAATTGATTAATAAAAGATCAAAGATCACAGTTGGGAATGCTTCGCGTGCTTTTTGCATTGGGACGACTGGTGACAGTAGTCGGCTGGCACATGAGTGCCGAACAGGGACAGACGGTAGCGATCTGCCGGAGTGTAGGAGCCATGGCGATTTTTCACTGAAAAAATGGTAAAAAATATCATACCATTAAAATTCGAATAAAAAATTATAAAATCCTCATATTTTGATATCCGCAATTCTTATGGTGCTGGGTCGTTTTATAAAAAAAGTGCCAAAACTCAATCGGCTTCGAAATTTTCGAAAGTGGAAAACTCATTTTTCGATATGTTCGAAAAAAACTTTTTGTTCGAATTTCGAAAAAGTAAAAATACCAGAAGATAGAGCATAAAACTCTGTTTAACTTTATCGCTGGAATTTTTAATCTAGCAGGCTTGTTTTTGGAGAACATATTGAGTTCTGGCACTTTTTTTTAAATGCCCATTATGGCACTTTTTAAAACGCCATAGCACAATCTTATTATGAGATCCCCTGCAAAAAGGTCCCTCCTCGTAGTGACCCCCCCCCTGCAAAGGGTTGAAAAATAAGACCCTCGTAGTTCTCATTACAGGAAACACGGTAGAATAGCTTCAATTTGGGTAAAAAAATTAAATGCAGATTCGATTTACAAAAATTTTGAGCTAAATACTATGTGGCTCAAAAGATGGTCTAATAATAATTATGGTCGAATGCAGATGTGAACATACCAAGCCAGAAGTGGTCCTCAACTGTGCTCTTAATGGAATAAATTGGATGTAAAAAGTGGTAATGATGTGCAGAATAAATATTTTAAAATATATAAATACGCTCTTACATTTCCGGCAATGGTCTGCTCCAAATACAAATGGGTACTGTTGACCACATGCATCCGGCTGAACCCGTAATTGCTGGACCGAAAGGCACTCCTTTGAATCAATGTCATTTTAGAGAAATTTATTATATTATATACTGTATATACCATGGACCGGGATGGGTGACGAATGTGTCGGTGTTCTCCTGACAGCCCGCCGATCCGCTGACCACATGCACCGGTGCCGGCGGGTCCACATACGGATTTCTCAATTATATTGTCATTTTTTATTTTCCGTCTTAATTCACCATGGATCTTCTTGAGTTTCGAGAGGAGTAACTCCAATAGTTTCGATTTTTGCGATTTTTAATGAATGGTAAAAATGATTTTCGAAATTTCTTTGGCATCCTATGGAATATTTAGAAAAATTCAAAGTATTAACCGATGGTTCCATTGTACACGGTCCGATTGTACACCGGCTACATCCGCTCAAAAGTGTGCTCATGAGCCCACAGTTCCAGGTCCACGCCGTACTTGTAGAACAGGCGTTCCAAAACGAAAGAGTGCGTGAGTGGCAGACCGGTACGGATCTAAAAAGTAGAGAGATACTGTACTTTTACAGGGATATTACAGTACTCTCATATTCATATCAGTGAATTGGAGAAGAATATTTCAAAGATTAAAGGAGAATATAATTGTTATGGTTCGAAAACTTCTATATCTTTTTTTTTGCGGAAATCGAAATTTTTGGAGTCCAAAAATAAAAATTTCATAGTTTTTCTATTATTTGTAATACTATAATTTTAAACGTTTTCGAGTATGATACCTTAGTATGCTCACGTCAGCAGGGGTAGCTTCTCTAAAAAGATATTTTTTTAAGAATTTTACATTTTTCCACATTACCAGAGCAGTACATGGGTCGATGGCCCATGGTGATGATCCAGGGGACATATTGTCGATTTTGATTGGCTTTCTTTAAAATATCGATTTTATTGACCAATTTAATCAAAACCTCCAGATCCTGGATCAACCAATTCCATTGAGCCGATAGGCTGTGAAAGCCGTAGTAATTGGGCCAAAAATAGAATTCCGTGGAGAAGGCGATGAAGTGGGCGGCGCCCAAGTCGAAACTGAATCATGAGAATAATAGTATTTGTAAAAATTAATTTGGACTTGATATTTAGCTAAATATTCTCAAATATATTTCACAAATAAAAAAGTCATTATAAATACAAATCAGCTTTCAAATTTTAACGATTTAAACGATTTATTTTATTTTTAGAAAAATGCAAACATATTTTTGGAGAAATTCGATTCAAAAGAATGGCAGTCAAATGGAATGCCAAGATAAATTAATTAAAGTCAATTTTACAGTATGCCTTGATACCTGTAGAAAAGGTTATCCTGCGAGTTTGGCATTGTGAATCGGTTGATGTAATGGCAGAAGTTGTAGTTGTACTCATGGTTGCCCACCACCGGAAAGGCCATATTATTTATATCGAAAAAATAAGTTACCTAACTGTAATGTATAAAAGGGACAATGCTACTATAATTATCAAAAAGACCTTGGTCTTATTATAAAAGGTGGTAGGATTAATATACATAGTATATATTAACTAACATAGTATACCTATATTTAACTGTGTCCTCTTGCGAAAATAGTCCAGTCCAAGTTGCGAATAAAATTATGCATAATATTTGTATAACATGGAAAGTCAGTATTAAAGGTGAAATAAAACAAAATGTAATTTTGTGCACTAATTTGGTTACGTTTAAAAATGAAATAATGATAAGGGGCAAAGTGAAAACAAACAATTTGTCCAAATCCAAAGTCATCGGAGTAGCCAACATAGGGGTTGACGAACCAGGAGAAGTACAACCCGCTGAACAGAAACGGAGGAGTGAACAGGCTGACTGTCAGGGAGTACACAACGGGAATGGCACACAGGTACCAAGTACGGTTGCCTGGGTGTTCAAAATGATAAATTTTTTAAGGAAAATATGCTGAGGTCCAAAAGCCATCCTACCATGGTATATGGTATGTGCCAGCTTGGGTGCCATCAATTCCATACACCGGTTGATGGCCAGCAACAGTTCTGTGGTGGTTTCCGCTAACCAAAGGGCTAAATTTCAAATTTTTATTAGTTTATTATGCAAATCAGCTCACCAAGTGCCATGCATCCAGTAGTATAGATTAGAGTCGGATAATCGCAGTACACGGCGCCCATTATGCCGAGAATTCCAGTTTCGAGACTGCATATTAACATGGTTATCTGAAATCCAAATTGCTTATTGATTCATCATTTTCCAAAGTTGTCAATTTTTACTACAAGAACTGATCTGAATAATTCTCGAGATTGTGATATATATACAAATGATAGGTATATGTATATACTAACTATAGTCGTGGATAATAGATCTATTGTGCGATAGGTTATAAACACGGATTTTAGGATCAGATCATGGATCCATGGATCGTTGATCGTTGCTCATGGATCGTTGCTCAATTTTGACTAAATTTTTCATCTTTCCTATTACCATGTGCCGATGAAGAACATCAGTTTATAGCATGAGTTGGTGGCCATAAGACTGTAGATTGACATCATACACGGGATATACAAGATCTGTAAATTTATTCCATCAGTACATGATTTTATTTAATGGATCATCATTGTATCAAGTTTAACCTCCAAAATGAAGAACAATGCGATCAAAACACATCCATGACCACGGTGAATGCGATGTTCGAGGGGAATTCGGTCGGCCTCAAAATTAATACAATTGTACATGGCCTCAAATTCGCGGGGCCGAAACAACAGCAATTCCATGATGGTGGTTATGCTTTATGAAATTAATTTAAATATTTTTGAATTATATTAACCTAATATTCAATTTATAATACAATTGTTCTAATCGTTAAATTTAGATATTTTTGATAATTTTAATATTTTTCCATATGACATCACGAAGAGATCGAACAAAAAGCATTAAAATCGAAACCGATGGTCATCCGATAAAACAAATCTACCTTTTTAAATGATATTTTGGGGGCTTTTTAAAAATAATTTTTTTCGATGCAAAAATAAATTTCCTATTAACAAGAAAATTTGACGAAAAAATGCCTATAAAGTCATTGTCCACATAAATTATTGTAATTTTCTAGATTTGAATGAATGGGAGAACTGGAAATTAAGTTAGTCGTTAATAACTGAGTCCAAGGTAAAAGTTGGTGCCAACTAAGCAAACATTCAATTATGTTGGCGCAATAGCAATGTTTTTTTTGCCAAGTAAATGTCATCAGCAGTGCATTTTTTGCTAACGGATATTCAGACCTCCTAATCCATTATTAAACATGATTCATGAGTTGGCAAGGGGTTTTTGATAAATATTTTTTGGCGGAATTCGAATTCATTATACGTATATCATACTGGTAAGAAGGGGTGGGGGTCAACTCATCGCCAAGGCTTGTAACTTTGTTCAAACTAAACTTAGAGAAACGAGTTTGGTGTCAAAACATAGAGAATTAAAATACCTTCTAAGCTCATCCGAATTGGCCCACTGCAAAAATAGTTATGGCCAAAATCCTGTCAATTTGCCAAAATTTGAAAATAGCGATATTTTGGCCATAATTTTTTTGCAGCGGGCCAATTCGGATGAACTTAAAAGCATTGGTAGATATTTTAATCTTTTGACACCAAACTCGTTTCTCTAGGTTTGGTTTGAATAAAGTTACAAGCCTTGGCGATGAGTTGTACCGACGAAGAGTTGAGTAAGATGTGCCGAACTTTCTTTTTTGCCGCTTTTTTATATTTTGTGCCAAAATGTCCCTTTTCATTTTAAATAGTAAGAAATTGATTTGATTTGATTTATTTGCCACGTATAGGCATTGTTCAGAAAATCATTCAAACAATAGAAAATATAATAAAGACAAAGCACGAACTCCAAAATATGGAAAGTTCAACAATATGTATAATGTCATGATCCGGATCCAGAAGTTTGATAAATTATTTTGGTGAAGAATTAATTAATCTTTATCAATATTTTAAAATAAATTATGATTTTTTGTATGAGATTACCAAATTTGAGTATTTTTTTAATGATTCCATTTTTACTAGGGTAGTTCAAGACCGGTTTAAAACCGGTACCCCCGGTTTTCGGTTTTACCGGTTTCGGGTACCCCGGTTTTCGGTTTCGGTTTTCGTCGGACCCCCGGTTTTCGGTTTCGGTTTTTTCGGTTTTTATTAATTGTAATTTTCCAAAAAAAAATCAAAAAATCCAAAATCGAAAAATTCACTTAGTAAAAATTTAAAAAGAAATTTAAGCATTTATTTTCCTAATTAATTAACATCAAATTTATAGGAAAATTTACAAGAGAGTGAGATTTTTTTGAAAAAATCTGGCCCTAAAATATGTGAGCCTAAAACCAAAAAAGCAAAAAATTGGAGAAAATTTTGCCTGTTTTCTGGCAATAATGCTATTTTTTCATTCCATTTTAAATAAAGTTATTGCATTTTCCAACAAAACTATCTCTCTACAATTTGTGACGACGTTCATCAGAATTTCTTTCGATTTCTAAAATTTCTAAGTCTTTTTTCCAGAAAAATCTTGGTCTTGCTCACTTTTTTTTCAAAAATTCAAAAAAATAAAAAAATTTTCTAAGCTTTATTTCGGCGGTCCCGACAGGGGCCGCCGGAGAAAATTTTGAAGATTTAGGTCATTTTTTCTTAAGAAAATTGGTCATTTTTAATTAAATTTTTAAAGAAATTTTCCTTCGGGAGGTGCCGGCGGACCCGATAGGGGCCGCCGGAGAAATTTTNATTTATAATCTATTTTTTATTCGTAAAAATATGAATTTATCAAAAAACAAAATAAAAAAAGAATTTTAGTGGTGGAGAATTGAACCTGCGTTCTCACCGCCAATAAACCAAGATCGTTTCCACTTGAGCCAAGGCATTTATGGTACTTTCTCCAACAAAATTCCTTTAATGTTGGATCCAAAATGGCATTTTTGGGGTACATTTTCAAAAAATTTTACAAAAAAATCCATTTCTTAGGGGTGTATGTCAAAACCGAAAACCGACCGGTTTGGACCCTCGGTTTTCGGTTTTACCGGTTTTCGGTACCCCGGTTTTCGGTTTCGGTTTTTGACCAAAAAAACCCGGTTTTCGGTTTCGGTTTCGGTTCGGTTAACCGACCGTGAACTACCCTAATTTTTACCATAATGCTAACAAAAGATCAAAATCTAGGATTTACGGGAAAAATAGCCTAAATACACACATTTACGGCGCCTAAAAGTAGAATTAGCAGGGCTCTCAAATGTACTTATTTCTAAGATTTGTACTTATTTTGGGGGGTCCTAATCTTAGAAAAATAAAATGTAAAATCAGCGTAAAAATCCCATTGAATTCCAAACTTTTTTTTAGCTCCTCGATTTTATGAAGAGGAAACTTTCCTTTATGAACTTTCTCTTTGCATCTTTTCTCTGTGTACTCTTTTTCCGTTATTTTTCTCTGTCACTTCAGTGAAAGATTCGCTTCGAAAGATCGAGGGTTCAAAGCAATTCAATCGGCGCCCTATTTTTATCGTACTTATTTCTAAGATTTGTACTTATTTTGAGCTAGTGTACTTATTTTGTACTTATTTTCGGTTCTTAAGGAAAAAAGACTAAATTTTCAAAAAAAAATTTCCCCGGCGGCCCCTATCGGGACCGCCGGCACCCCAAACAATGGATTTTCTTCAACAAAATGTCTCAAAAATGATCAATTTCTTAAGAAAAAGACTAAAATTTCGTAGTTTTCTCCAGCACAGTGGTTAAACACTAAAAAATAAAAAATACATGAAACGGGTCCCCGTGTTGAAATTTTTTAGGGAAAACTTTTGAAAAATTTGAAGAAAAATTGACCGAGTTCCTTTAAAAATCATCAAAATTTTTCAAAATTTTCTCCGGCGGCCCCTATCGGGGCCGCCGGCACCCCTCTATGTTTTTTCCTAAAAGTCAAGCACTTCAGTTGCGTGGAGACGTATAAACAAATTTCACGGTGTTCGAAAAATATTGGAAAAAGTCTTTCAATTGAGAAATACCATTGAATTGAATAAAGAATTCGATTTTTTTATTTGGTATAGTTAAAAAATATATGTTTTTAAAAGTGTCCTTATTTTTGACCCTAAAATCTTAGATTTTGACCTGGTGTCCTTATTTAATGATCTTGGGAGTTGAGAGCCCTGAGAATTAGGCTACCCAAACGGTACTATGTCGTTACAAAAAAAAAAGTGCCAAAACCTAATATATTCCCCAAAAACTTTTTTGTTAGACTTGTTAGACCAAAAGTATAAAAAGCAAAGTTGTGCAGAATCTTATGCTCTATCTGCTGATATTTTTAGTTTTTCGAAATTCGAACAAAAAATGTTCGAAATTTTTTGAAAATTGAGGAAAATAATGGATTTCGCGAAAATTTAGAACTTTTGTTCGAATTTCTAAGTCTAAAAATACCAGTAGATAGAGCATAAAATTCTGCACAACTTTGCTTTTTATACTTTTGGTCTAGCAAGTCTAACAAAAAAGTTTTTGGGAAACATATTGGGTTTTTGGTACTTTTTTTGTAACGACCCAGCACCAGCCAAACCCCTCAAAATTGGAGGACGTTGTTTCTTTTTTATAAAATATTCATGAAAAGCTGTTTAATTGGTTAAAAATATTTTTTATGAGGAGGGCTTAGAACTTAATTAACACCCTAAGTGTTCTGATTAGATCAAAAATCCTGGAACATTTAAAAGAATTCTTTCCAGAAAAATTGTAATTTCAAAAAAATCCATGTAAGATGTCCAAATTAATTCCAAATGAAAAAAGGAATTCCAAAAAAATCCATTTGATAAAGATCAAAGATCACAGTTGGGAATGCTTTGCGTGCTTTTTGCATTGGGACGGGTGGTGGCAGTAGTCGGCTGGCACATGAGTGCCGAACAGTGACAGACGGTAGCGGTCTGCCGGAGTGTAGGGGCCATGCCGATTTTTCACTGGGAAAAACGGTGGAAAAAATACCATGAAAATTCAAAAAAAATTTTGCCGGAAAGGCATCAGAAATTACTTTAATGGCCTATGGAAAATTTTTCAAAAACAATAAACTTTGTAAATTATGATGTAGTAAGATAAAAAGTTGACAAAATGCAAATCTGAACATACCAAGCCAGAAGTGATCCTCAACTGTGCTCTTAATGAAATAAATTGAATGTAACAAAGTGGTAATGATGTGTAGAATAAATAGTTAGAAAATATACCATATATGTATAAATGGTCTTACATTTCCAGCAATGGTCTGCTCCAAATACAAATGGGTGCTGTTGACAACATGCATGCGACTGAATCCGTAATTGCTGGACCGAAAGGCGCTCCTGTGAAATAATGCAATTGTAAAATATTCTACTGTAATATACTGTATATACCATGGACCGGGATGGGTGACAAAGGTGTCGGTGTTCTCTTGACAGCCTGCCGACCCGCTTACCACATGCACCGGAGCTGGCGGATCCACATACGGATTATCTATGATTTTTCTATGGATTCATCACTTTACTGAAGTTCAATTTTATAGGATTTAAAAGATTTTTCTGGGAATTTATAAAAAAATCCTTCTTTATATTTTAGGGCATTTATTCATACCCGTTTTTTTTCTAATTTACCAATAGTTCCGTTGTACACGGTCCTGTTGTACACCGGGTACATCCGCTCAAAAGTATGCTCATGGGCCCACAGCTCCAGGTCCACGCCGTACTTGTAGAACAGGCGTTCCAAACCGAAAGAGTGCGTGAGTGGTAAACCGGTACGGATCTAAAAAGTAGAGAGATACTGTACTTTTACATGAAAATTACAGTACTCTCGGATTCACATCGATGAATTGGAGAAGAATGTTTCAAAGATTGAGGAGAATATTGGTTCGACAGTTTATAGTTTTCGGGTTTGGCCAAAAAATCGAAATTCCTGGAGTCCGAAAAAAATAAAATTTCAATAATTTATAAATTTATGATTATGATATTTAAAATTTTCAAAAGCTCATACAATGGAATCATAGCGAGTGCAATCGTCCCCGTCGAAGTCTAAAAAATATTGTTAAGGAATTTTAGTTTTTTCAGCATTACCAGAGCAGTACATCGGACGATGGCCCATGGTGATGATCCAGGGAACGTTTTGGCGATTTTGATTTGCTTTCTTTAAAATATCAATTTTATTGATCGATCAATTTGATCAAAACCTCCAGATCTTGGATCAACCAGTTCCATTGCGCCGACAGGCTGTGGAAGCCATAGTAATTTGGCCAAAAATAAAATTCCGAGGAGAAGGCGATGAAGTGGGCGGCGCCCAAGTCGAAACTAAATTATGGCATAATATTATTTTTAAAAAATAAGTTGACCAGGCTCGTTATCTAAATATTATTGATACTTTATATATTTCACTAATAAAAATAGATTTTATAAATATAAATCAGCTTTCAAATTTTAACGATTTATTTTATTTTTATAAAAATAAGTCACTTTTACAGTATGCCATGGTACCTGTAGAAAAGGTTGTCCTGTGTGTTTGGCATGGTAAACCGGTTGATGTAGTGGGAGAAGTTGTAGTTGTATTCGTGGTTGCCCACCACCGTCATATAGGGCATGTAAGCGGAGATGGGCTCAATTTGACGCATGAACTCGTCCCCAAAGTCGCCTTGGTCCTGTTAAGATTCAATTATGTCATAATTTGCACTTATGTAAAAATGTCTTACGGTATCCAAATTGTAAGCCATGTCACCTGAAAAAGAGTTTGTAGCTTATTATCAATATTCACATACTATTACATCATAAAAATTTATATTATCACCTATCATGTTTATTACGACAACATCAAAATTTTGCATATTTATTATTTTATGAAAACATTTTTGATACAATAATATCCTATGCTTGAAAAATTAGTTGATAAAGCCTGGTTATAAGTGAGGCTACTGTATCAACAAGCTATCGTACCCTTACTACTTATCAGTCATCCAATGGCAATTGTTGTACAGTAATTTCGCTTACCGTTGTGCAATACCATGTCAAAGTCGCCTTGCTGTGCCTCGCGCTGCAATTTGCCCAATGAGCGTGCATTCACGTTGCCCATGTCGCCGAACACAGCAAATCTTGGAAGAAAATTCAAATTTTTTGATTTCCAAAAATCATACTTATAGCCTCCTTCAGGCCTCTCTTTTAGGCCCACAAATGAGAAAATTGAGCTCCAACCATATTGGGATCCAACGCGGTAGACTGGGGGAAAAATTAAGATTATAAGCAATTACCGTATTCTCTCTAATAGAAGGGCCTCTCTAATTGAAGGGGCCTCTCTAATAGAAGAGGCCCCCTGTGAGGGGGTTGAAAAATATAAGGGGCCTCTCCAATTGAAGGGGCCCCTCTAATTGAAGAGGCCCCTCTGGATTTCTTAGATTAAACATATTAAAAAGTATACCCGATTTAACTGACCAAAAAAGCAGTTGGAATGCAGGCTAAAAAATTGGAATTCTGGTGTTTTTTTGATGGTTAAAAAATATGAAAAATGAAGCTGCAGAAAAATGCTTTAAAAATTCAATAGAAAGAGGTTCAAAATTCCAATAAATTTAATCAGCGTAAAAAACCTTGATAATTTCAATTCTTTTTTAGCTCCTCGATTTTATGTTAATTAATATTATCCTTTATTATTGCTATTGTAATTTTAATTCTTTTCCATAAAAAGAGTATTAATAACCTCTCTCGGAATTAGAAAGCGATAAAATTAACCTCTTAATTTAGGGTAGGTGAACCATAATATTTTTTGATAATTCGATAAATCAACCATGCAGAGCACGCAAATAATCTCATCATGGTTTTTAGGAGATTAAAAAGGATGCTCGAAAAATAAGAAAAGCTAAAAGGTAAGCAAAAAATTCTCTATATATTTGTTTTTTATTAATTTGAGCATAAAAGGTTTAAACAAATAAATTTGGATGAACCCTATAGAAATAGTTGAAAAATAGAAGGGGCCTCTCTAATTGAAGGGGCCCCCTTGGAGGAGGTTGAAACAATAGAAGGGGCCCCTTCTATTAGAGAGAATACGGTAATTAATAAATTTTCAGTCCTAACTAATTAGTGATCCAGGCTTGAAAAACTAGCAAATAAGCTATAGGGCAAATAAGCCTGGATAGCAGGCAAATAAGCCTGGATTTTTGGATACTAAAATTTCCTGAGATATCATTAGAACACAAAAGTGTTATTAATCGATAAAAATGTCAAAATTAGTTTTTATCCAAGTTTTTTTTCATTTGAATGGGATTTTTTGCTCAAAAATTTTCAAAATAATTTAAAAAATCATCTTTTTAAAAACCCATAAAAAATCTAAAAATTTTAGATTATGTTTAATATAAAAATATTTTTTATTTCCCAATAACTGAATATTTCACCAATAAATCCTAATTTATTAGTATATCAAAATGACCAAATCAATTGGAAAGTATAAAAATTGTCTTACAATATCGTTGTCCGGGCACCAGCCCCTCCAACAGGGCCCGATGGGTGTACCGCTTGACTTTGTCGGTGCCGTCGTCCACAAAATAGTCCACTTTGGCCATGGCTTCGCGGTCTAAACTACCGTACTCGGTGCCCCATTCCACCAGGGACTGCAAGGTGTCGTCAAAGGTCAACCAAGTGACCCACATACGGCTCGGATCCCCGGCATAGGACAGGTGCACTTGCTCTGGCTGTCCATAGAAGGGGCCTATCAAAATATATATATTTTCACTTTTTATTTTTTAAATGAACAACCATACACCTTTTTATAGTGTTAAATGTAAAAAATAGTAAAGATTCAAAATAATTTTTAGCGCCTCATTCATAGTTGCCGCATTCCTCTTCTCCTCTAAATGTTGGTTTTCAATCTATGTATAGCTCGCTAAACCCAAGAGGACCAAAGATCACAAAAAAAAACTAATTTGATTTACCCAATTTTAAAAAGCAATGATTTATTTTTGGCTGATATTTTCTAGAAAATATAAGTCCTTCTCTTCATCATAAGACCTTAGGTTTGAAAAACTTAAGGCCTAGCCCTTTTATGATTTATGTTTTTTGATTTTTTAGATGAGCTAAAAATGGGATCTTTCGTTTTTAGGTGTCCAAAACAAAATTAGACCCCCTAATTAAGCGTGTTCAGAAATAATTTATTTATCGTTTCGTCAGTTCCTCTGGACAAAAATACACGAAAATTTCGCTTCTGTACCTTTGTTAATATTCTCATTGACTTTCCAATGTGGCTTCCTCAGTCGATCGTCAAGCAAAATGCGGTTCCTCTTCTGTTCATTTTGATGCTGGTTGTAGTGATAGTGATAGTGACGATGGGTCCATGAGGATCCGACGAGTACGAACAGTACAGAAATTAGCAGCATTTGAGAATAAAAAAAGCAAAAAAAAAAAGAATGAAAAATTTCAATTCACTAGGCGGAATAGAATCGGCGATATTATTACCGTATCAAAAAATATTTTCTTATAAAATAAAAGGAAAAGGAAAAAAAAACAATTATTTTTAGTGGCCCGTTCGGTGCAATTCCCTGTTATCATTTTGTGATAACCCATTTGGACTGGGATCCGTTTTATCGGTACCAGATAACAGCCGGGGATGACGGGGACAAAATAGATAAATTCGACGATTTTGGATGTTTTCTAATGGATTGAAAATTTTTACCCAAAATAATTTTTAAAATTGATACAAAAATCGAGAAAAAGTTTTTAGAAATAATCAAGTTTTAATAAGGTATTCTGATGTTTATGTACAAGTAAGAAGTTTTTTTGTGACCAATTTCCACAAAATCGAAATAAAGGATTGTTAGAAACCCCCCGGGGTCCGTAAAATAAGAAGAGGGAATATGAGCGATGCCAAATCTTTAAATTTAAATTATTTTCAAGATCGTAGGTTTCCATTTTAATTAGTGAAATAGAGTTGGGCAGTTGTCTAATTTTCCATTAGCGCTATTATCGATGAATCATAGGAATGAATTGAAATGGGAGCGGGAGAAATTTGAACAATTTTGTTCATTTTTGTGATCTATCCGTCTGAGCGATTCAATTTGATCAATGATTGCACAGAAAATTTATTTTATTTATTTTTACATATTTTAATATATGTGAAAAAAAATATTTGATAGATGTATGATGTAGATAAAATATTAGGGTGGCGACGGGTTCCCCGCTCCCTGCGGGGTCCCGTGGGGACCCCGTCCCCGTCCCCGCGAGGGTCGCCAGTCCCCGTCCCCGCGGCCTTGTCCCCGCGGGGACATGGGGACAAGATGCACCCCTAAGAATGGGGAATCGGGCAAAATTGATCATTATTTTGAGAGAAATGGGAAAAATGACGGAAAAATAAAATTTTTCTAAACCAATTTTTCTTAAGAAATGTTTGAAAATATTGAGAAATTTTCTCCGACGGCCCCTATCGGGGCCGCCGATACATCTATGTGTAGTTCGGTTACAGATTCTCAACTCGTACACGGCAGACCAATCCCAGCAAGCGATGGTCATTCTATTGTCTCTCTGTCATTTTAGCTCAATGGATGTATGATAGATTTACAAGGGAAAAGAGCCCGAGTTCGAATCCGCCACGCGTCGAATAATTTTTGAATTATTATTGAACGAATTTTTGAGTTTTCTAGTCCCGAAAAATTTTCCATTAAATTCTTCATTTTTTTAGATTCCGCGCTTCACTCGGGGGTTTTCGAGGATGCTTAACAAGATGGCAGATTCAGTTTTTCCGTTTTTGAACATTTTTAGACCGAAAATCGGAGAGTCGCTTAACATTTCAAAGTTTTCTGAAAGATTTTTTGCAAAAAGTGCTAGATAAATAAAAAATTCTTTTTTTATATTATAAAATTAATAGTTTTCTTTCTGTTTTTAGCATTAAACAGAAAATTGTGTCAGGATTCATCATAAATTTTAATGATTAAATGAGTGCATCTAAAATTATGAAAAAATTAAGTTCCTGTAAAATAGCTAAAATCAATTGGTATCGACAATATGTAAATATAAAATATATTAATATAGATGTGTGTTATTTTTTGTACTTATTAAAAACAGTATTTGTTCGTGGTGGGGAAAATAACAATGAAAAAATGGATTTGTCGAAAATGGAGACTTTTCGTTTTGGACATTTTGTATTTCGCGAATTTGGCATTTTGTTGGCGCCCATGTTGGTCTGCCGTGTCGTAAGTCATAATCAACCAATGTAAATAAAAATTATATGGATTTTCAACAAACAACTTATTATAGGCCTCCGATTGTTGAATTTTTTTAGAAAATTTTAAAAATTTCGATTTTTGAAAAAAAATTTTGAGAATTTTTTAAATTTTTTATAGATATAAGATTTCTTGAAAATTTTTTTCTAGGTCTAGTATTTATCGAAAATTTTGAACATGCTTAAAATAATTTAAAAATAATAATATTTAATAGATTAAAATGAATTTTCATTAACGGAAATTTTTTTCGAAAATTTTTTCATTAATTATCGTCAAAAATAGGTCGAATGAATTTAGTCATATATAATTTATTTGCATACATACCTCACCAAGAGTACCCGCGCAGACCACCCATATGTGGCAAAAATATATTAATTTTTTTGGGACGTTAAATGTCATTTTTTATTACATATATTTGATCTAATATTGCTCGTTCCCAATGGAAAATATTCCCCAAAACCCTATAATTTTAACATTTTGACGTCTTTAGACATTTCTTCAGATTTGTTATTTCATTTAAACAAGATTTCAATTTTCGCGTTTTTCGGGAACTATTGCGACTTTGGAATTTTTCATTAACATTATTGGCTGTTACTATTGATGAATCACATAGTAACAGAGGCATGAGAATCTGTCGTTTTTTTAAAGTTAAATCGGGACGAACCCATCACTTTATCCATAAAACTAATTTTAAATCACCATATACTACAATTTCATTCCAAAAAATTATGGTTTGACATTAATTTGGTGTACAAAAAAAATTATTTGTGAATATAATTACCGTATACCTACAACACATTTACTACTGTATACAGTAACTCGTTATATTTGGCGAAACCATAAACTGTTCTCATGATATGATGTTTGATTTGGATTCAGCAGTAGCGTAAGCCACCATGGAAAAAGCCGATGAATTCGAGAAAAATGAAAATTTTTAAATTTGAACATGATTTAGGCCAAATCCATAAAAATGCTATAGTCAGCAAATATGCTGGATATTTTTAATGGGAATCAGTTATTTGTTTTTTTTTAATTTTTTTCTATTTTTTTAAATTTTTATTAATTTCTAACGTGTTTAAAAAAGAGGGGACCACTTGGATCGGAGGAATTATGTGATACTACTTATCTAGTATAATCAATTCGAAAAATTGCGCGTTCACTGCATCGATCCCTTAAAAATTTCTCTTTTTAGACGCCATTTTAAAAATGGCCGAAAACAGCTTCCACATCCCCTTAAATCTCTTCTTCGTTACCCTCCTGACGATGTTCGGCCATTGCAAGAGTATTTTGCAATTGCTAATCGGTGTTAGGGTCCTTGATCGCACTAGTAGCCATTTAGCATATGATGAAAAAATGAGAAAAACAAAAAATGACACAATAATACAACTTTCCAAAAATATCAAAAAAAGTTTACTCGAAATTTCGGACTTTTTGTCGAAACTTTGGAAAAAATAAAAGGAACAAAAGATAAAATTTTGCACAAATTGATTTTTATACAATGGTCTAATCAAAAAAATTTTAAAGTATACATAGTCATGTGCACGGGCCTGCTCCAGGCCGGCCCGGCCCGTACGCTACCAGGCCCGGCCCGGCCCGGGCCAGCCCGGATAGGCCCGGAAAAAATTTTACTCAAATTTTTCCAAAAAATTTTTGGCAGAATTTTTTTAACCATTTTTAAAAATCATATTTTTATTCAAATTAAAACGATAAACATATCAAGAATTGCGATTTCAAATAATATATTTGATTTTTTCTATCATCTTGAAAAATTTTTCAGAATTTTTAAAAGTTTTAAAACTTTATAAATTTTCATTGGCTGATAAATAGGGTTAATGTTTTCCCCTAATTTTGTCAATAAAACTTCAAATAAAAAACGCTTAATAATTTTTGACTTTATATAAAAAATAATAAAAATTCATCTTCAATGAGTTCCGATACAGTTGAAAATTAATTTATTAATAAAAAATTTTAAATATTTTTTAAAATTTCATTTAATTTTTATTAAAAAATTCAATCTTTTGGGGTTGCGGTCAGAAAATTTCCCCCCTACCGGGCCTGTCCGGGCCGGCCCGGACGAAATCAGGCCGGCCCGTGCACACCCCTGCTTTGTATACAGTATATACATACACCCCACTTAAGCAACCACCGGAAATGTGTCGTCCTCCATGGAGCCGCCGCAACCAACTAAAGCCACGACACGTTCTGATTTTGCTTATTCTGAACGTTCACTTCTGATAAACACTCTTCTGATTTTAGGCCCTGACAACATGAAAACGTGCATCAAGTATTTGCCAGAGTTGGAAAAGCGATGCGACCGCAGTTGCGCCTGTGATAGCAGGTGTAGCTCAATAGCATGTGTGAGATCACGTCACTCCTAAAAAATTATTTCCAAAAATTTCCCAAAAAAATTATTTAACGTGACATGATGTGACGTGAAATCCATACACTGTAATATATATTGATAGCTGAACTTTTGGGCCCTGATTAAATAATTTTATGTGCAAAAATTTAAAAAAATATTCATAAAAAAGTGCAAAATATACACAAAATAGGTATGACTTAAAAGATCATTTCCCCGCCGGTCGTTTCCCCGCTGCAGGTGAAAAATGGTGATAAGTTTGTTCACGTATAACCTAAAGAATCTAATCTTATGTTAAAATGTAGGTCTAAATGTGAATTATAAGATTGCAGAAAGAATCATCCCTTTTGGCCAACCTGAAGAAGTTATGGCCAAATTAAACTATAAAATCGTGGTTTTGGCCCAAAATCTGCCTATAACTTTACTCGGGAATACTTCAGTTTGTACCCCATATTTTTTGGGAAAAAATCGATGTCTTCTAAAACGCTTCAAAATCACACCCTAGGGTCAGTTTTTGACGCAGAACCCGATTCTGACATCTATTTTGACGTCCTGCGTCATCTGACGTCACTTTTTGACGCTGACGTCAAAAATAACTTTTTGTAAAATCATCTAAAAATGACTTCCCAGGGGTAATTTCCGACGTTGAATCCTATTCTGAAGTCTATTTTGACCTAACGCGTCAACTGACGTCAATATAATAGGCTATCTATATTTTTCGCTTGGGGCTTATTAGGCAAAAGCACGGTTCAATAGGTGCGGGCTAAGAGAATATTAAATTCACATAGAAATTCTTATTATTGGGGCTCGCCGATCTAGCTATTTATAGTATATATTTGTAGCTCTAATAGGCGTCAAATGACGCGTTAGGTGTGTGATAAGTCTGTTCAGGTATAACCTAAAGAAAAGGTAGGTCTAAATGTGAATTATAAAATTGCAGAAAGAATCATCTGGTTTGGCCAAGCTGAAAAAAATGTTATGGCCAAGTTAATCTATAAAATCGTGGATTTGGCCAATATCTGGTTATAACTTTTTTCAGCTTGGCAAAACCGGATGATAAAATCCGTGAAAATTGAAAAAACTCGGATGTATTCTATTCCAATGAAAAATTTATTTTTTACAGCGAGATGCCGATGCCGATTTGCTACCCGTCCGTGATGTCGGAAGAAGGCGAATACGTCCAAAAGATCAAACCTTCGCGCCGCTTCACTATTTCCGCCAGCAAACAGGAAAAGCTCTATGCATGTCCCAATGAAGAAGGAGCTGTCAAATACAGGTTCTGTCCATTTAATCATTCAAAAAAAGAATCCCAACTTTAAAAAATAAATCGATAAATCCTCATTTTTTGAGTCCAATTTTCCATTTTTCCTTGGTGTCAATTGTCCAGGATTCGCGCGAATCTATTGTTTTTTTTTACAAAATTTTATAAAGACTATATACCGTGAAAACTTTGTTAGGACCCGATGGGGGTCTTATTTTTCAACCCCTCTGGAAAGGGGGGGTCTATTTGAGGTTTCCAATAGAATTTCTTCAGAGGAGTGGGGGGATGCTAATGGGAGGCGGGGACTTAATAGAGGTAATACGGTAGTTTCTTCGAAAAATCTTTTTGTCATTAATAAATCTTTTTGTCATTAATAAATCTTTTTGTCAGTAATAAAATCTTTTTGTCAGTAAGATGGCATGGTACGTCATTTCTGCATTCAAATTCAGGTTTTGCACCTCCAGAAACCCTCTTAAAACATTTTATGGTTGGTATTAACCGAACAGGAGCGACATATCCTTGGATTTATTTTGTTTGATTTAATTTCAAAATTTCAGAAATGAGTTTGGGCGCATGTCCAACGCATTTTTGGATGATCACCATCAGTTTTTCTTGAGAATGACTGTACATGGGCTCGGATGCGGAAAAATGGTAATTAAAAATAAAAAATAAAATAAAATTGGCTAAAAATTAAGAAACATTTCAGAACTCTTCCAAGAATTAACCCCCATAAAAATGAATATTTATTTTTTAAGAACTTCATCAATTGTTGATTACAATAAATAAATTTGTGTGTATAAATAAGCAGAAATATGTCCATGCCAGACTGATTTGAAATTTATTAACACGAATATTTAGAGACGAGGTTTAGAAGAAATGGTGTATTATTTTGAGGAAAAGATCGAAAGAAAATGTGAGAGATAAAGGAAAATTTTTAGTTTCGGATACTTTTCTAACATTAATCGAAGGCTCGCAGTCTGCCATTTTTTCTTTTCTTATTTAATGTAATTTTAAAATTTTCAACTGATTTGATCCAAAAAATTGGAATCGACTAAAATCATGCCACGGATTTTATTTTTTGCCATTTTTACGCCATAATACCCATTTAATTGAGTGAGGATTCAATTTTATTTCAATTTTTATGTTTAAGGGCCAATATGTATTGAAAAATATAAGAAACTCTCTAATATAAGGACCCTTTAACAAAGGGGTCCCTTTGAAGGTGGTGGAAATAAAAACCTCCCGCTCTATATTAAAGGATTACGGCAGGCAAAAATCCATTTTGCTTTGGAGGCTTACAGTCTTGTAAAGTCATAGCTATACTGTAAAAACCGTATCAAGTAATTTCTCACACTAAAATAGACACACTTTCTGTAGGGGTAGAAAATAAGACCCCACCCTGCATTAGGATAACAATGGAATCTTACCAAAATTTAAATTTATCTAATAATACGGAGAAACCAAAAGTTTATAATATTCAATAGAAAAGAACTTTAATTATCGAATTCATTTTCATAGGAAGTAGAAAATAATCAGCAAGTTTCAAATCCATTTTTAAATAAAATATATAAAATTAAAAAATTGTTCTATCTATAATGATAGAAATTTTATTGGGTAGGTAGGTATCTAGGTATTAGTCGAAAAATATGGATGACAGATCGGTATCGATCAAAATTTCTCACATTCTAATTATTTTTTATAGCACCACGAAAACATTTATCACTCATCCAAACCCCTCCATTATTGAGCTTGAAAAATAAGATGCCATGTAATCCTGATACAGTTTTTACGGTATAGCAACAAAGAAAAGCCTATATCTAATACCGTACTAACATTATACCGTACTATGCCCCCAATGTTTTACTGTACATATCTTCATACATACCGTATTCTCTCTAATATAAATCACCTCTCCAATATAAGACACCCCCTTTAAGCAGCAATTTTAAAGCTTTAGGTCACCACTACAACTGCTGCGACCAATGCTACCGAGACAACAAATGCGACGACAACAGCATTGGAAACAACGAAAACAACCGAGGCAACAACAACAATAACTCCGTCAACAACGCCAACAACGACCACAAGCACCACAAAGAAAACAACAACAAAAACAACAACAAAGATGACCACCACAACCCCAGCTTCAATGGCGGCTAAGGATAATAAAATGGTTCGTGAAGGGCACAGTATATCCCTTTGGCGTGTTGTGTCGTTTCTCTGAATAGTGCCAAATATTTTTCAGGAAAATTTCAAACTTTTTGTCGGGAATTCAAAACTATACGACCAAAAAATAGAATATAACACAAATTTACTTTATCCTTTTGGTCTAACAAGGTCTAAAACAATTCAAAAAACAGTGAAAAAAGCCCATTTTGGCACTATTCAGAGCAATGACTTATTAATCTCGAATTCGATGCCTTATCATTCATCGCAGGTGCCAAACTCCTACGATTTGCCCAAAGAGCTCCAAGATGGTTGCAAGATCCTCATATCTGCCCAACTGCCGCGTATGTTCGCGCGAAAAAATGCCATTTTCTGCATTTTTTGGCATTTTCCAAAATTGTCAAGAAAAAAATTTCTGGAATGAGTTGTATAACAGGCATAAATCGACCATTAATGAAAAAATTTATTTTATTTTTTCCACGGGAAAGAGTAAAATGGAGAAGTAGCGATCTTTTGCCAATTAAAATGTTTATTAAACATTTAATTCCAGCCGCTGGGACATTTGTCGTCAGTCTTTTGAAGGGCTACCCTGAACCAATCAGAGGGTGTAAGTTATAAATTATCATATACTATGTTTTATTTGGGTAATAAATCGATAACAACCCATTGTGGCCATAAGACTTGTCATTTTAAATACTTAATAGGTAAATAGCTAAAAATTAAAATGGTAATCCTTTCAACGAGTATCATGAACTTTCATCATGCAGAACTTTTGGTACTTTCTTCAGTAAAACACCGAGATTTTTGTCAATAGTCCAAATTTCATCAGCAAGAATTTACAAATTCATTAATCTTCAATTGATATCTATAAATCAAATTTAAATAATAATATAATTTTATTATAATAATAATGATTAGGGCATCAACAAATATCCATATAAAATCTCAAAATATCCGGATAAAATATCCGCCAAAAATCGCAAAATATCCGCAATAATTAGTATAAATAATAAATATCCACATAAAATTTTCAAATTAGTTATGTAAAACTATGTAAAATTATTCAAAAAAATTTATTCTTGGTTATAAATGCAAAGAAGGAACATTTCAAGGTTTTCATGGAGAAAAATGGTCGAAAATGAATAAAACAAAAAATACAAAATGGATTAAAAAAATATGGAAACTGTCTATATTTTATTTTTTTTAATTAAAGAAAAATTTTATAGAAAATACTTGGGAAACTTGTTGAGATATAATTTTTAAAAAGTTGAATTTTGAGAAAAGTTTGAAAAATTTTTTCTAAAAAAATTTTTGATTCTAGATTTCCGGATTTTATTGCATTTTTGCTTAAGAATTTCCTAAAAAATGAAAATTTCCTAATGATGATATCTAAATATCCACATAAAGTCCAAATTATGCAATTTTATTTGGTTTTCAGGCCATTTTGAGCCTCCGCAAAAAATTCCAAATGGGCCCTAATAATGATTAGTTCCCATCCTTTGAATCGAAAATAAATTCTAAACACATCAATTTTTGGTTATAAAGTTTTTCAAGGACGTAGAATCCGATTCTGACGTCATCATTGAGCTATCATCACCTTTAACATGAGCTTTGCTTGAGCTCACATCACGGCAAATTTCTTTAATTTTATAATTTGGTTAAATAAAAGCACAAAATAATTAGGTGTAAAGATAAATTTCAGCGATTTTTGACATGCTGTAATCTCAGGTGTACTTCATATTAAAAAGATGGTGATAGCTCATTTGTGACGTCAGAATTAGGCCCTTGAAAACCCGTTAAATTCAAGAAAGCGATTAGTTATTGCTGAACTAATTTTTTGACTCAACAAGATGGGAGTCCCTTAGGATTATCGTAATTTTTTTATTATTTTTACATTTTTGAAAAGTATGAAAATCCTTTTACTATAAGCCTAGTTAGGAAATGAAAACAGCCACATAAGGCCTTTTATGCCTAAAATAAGTTATTAATCGCTATGATATTAAAAAACTCACTCTTATACAACCGACAATCTACCGTGTTTCCTATTAGTGAGAGACCCTAGTGTAAAAAGGCCCTTTCTTGTAAGGACCACCTCCCCCCCCCCCCCCCCCCCCCGCTGCTGGAAGGGGGGTGTGAAAAATAAGACCCCAGCAGGGTCTCATTACAGGGAATACAGTAATTTGGTGAAATTTGCAGTGGCCGAAACAATGTTCATGATACAAGTGACGGATACGTTGATCACAATGCAAACGCGCAAAAAGCAAAGTGTAAGGGCTGGGCTATCCGATATATGACGACATTCTTAAATACTAGTTTACCTATATTCTTAAATACTATTTTATATTCTTAAATACTAGGAATACTAGTTTTATTTTATAGCAATTTTAGCTTCATATGATATTTTCCGATCTCATTCGATAATCAGCGCAAAGGCGCTATTTAGAAGGTGGCTTTTTTTTGAAAATTATATTCCTTACCCGCCCGCCCCATTCAGAATGGATTTTTTAATTTTGTAATAAGTTATAAAATAGTAAATAAAATATCAAAATATTATTTTCCATCTGCACATTTTTGTTTTTTTAAGCCTCCTCTGGACCGTGAAAATTGGTTTGCCCAACAAAATTTCGAATTGGCGATCTCTATGGTGTATGACAACGAACACGAGAAACGTAGATACGTGGTGCATGTTGACAAAACATTTTTGCGCGATTTACGGAATGACGACCATCTGCCCTGGGCCATCAACTACATCCATGTAAAAAGTTAACCATTGAATCGGGGAACACTTTTATAATTCAAACAGTACCATGTGGTACGGTACTGTTTTATACCTACTACTGATAATGTCCACTGGTTTTTCCGCCTAACAGAGTTAAAATCAGTACATTAGTTACATTTTCAGTGTTCGAAATTCCTTATAAAATTTAGCGATTAATTTTTTATATGAAAAATCATCTCAAAACGGCTTCTCTGGAGTAATTTTTGACACTGACAAAGGAGGTTCCGAGTTGTCACACCCCATTTCTTTGGGGACCCATTCTATTATTTAGAGCACCCGAGCAAACCACGGCAATATCATATTTATTTGGGCTACAAAGGGTCTTGAATTTTATATTAATTTTAATTTTTTCGACATGCTTCAAGCAAGGCCTCAATGGCTGGGTGGATGGGTGGGCGGAGAATGGGAGGATGGATGGACGCCAATTTAAAACTATAAAATAGATATTTATTTTTATTATTTTCTTTTATTTTAGGGGTTCGTATTTGATATGAAGCAAGCTTTAAACCACATCGGACAGCCCACGATTAAGGCACGGAAAAAATTGTTTAAAAATATAATATAAAAATTCAAGACCCTTCGTAGCCCAAATAAATATGATATGACCGTAGCTTGCGCGGCTGCTCTAATAACTATTAGAATGGTCCAGAATAAATGTGATTCTGATGTACATTTTGCTATTGTGTAATCTTATTTCACTTTTTGACGCTGACAATGCGGCATCCCGAACGATTTTTTCAAAAAAATGGTTGACGTCAAGGACAACCAATGACGTCAGAATCTGGTTCAGCTTCAAAAAATTACCACGAAGAAAGCGTTTTTGGATGATTTTCCGTAAAATAATTTTTTTAATTTTCCCAAATAGCTGGGTAGTAATCTGTACAAGTACTCTTTTTCTTCCCTTTATTTTTTGGATTTCGTTAAAAAATTTTTTGTAAGTTTTAAAAGAGCTCATCAAAGTGTAAAGTAAGGTGGCACGAGGATGGTGATTTTGAAAAAAATCTGGGACCAGGATTTCCGGGGATGGCTCGGTCGGGGACGGGGACAGGGATGGAAATCGGCCGCGGGTATGCGGATCGGGGTTTTCGGGGACAGGGATGGACAAAAAATTTCAGTCTTTTTTCCAGAAAAAATTTTTTTTCGATTTTTTTTTGCAAATTTCATGAATGTCAAATTTTGAATTTTTTTCACCGTCATCATATTATTCCTCCTCATTTTTTGATTGAGGAAATTTAACTGTGAGGAGCCGGCGGCGGTCCCGATAGGGGCCGCCGGAAATTTTTAAAATTTAAGACCATTTTTATATTAATAAAATTGATTAATTTTTATGTCCATTTCTGGAATTTTTATTCGAAAATTAAGAATTTGTCATCATTTCTAAAGAAAAATTTTGCTTTTTTTTGATGGCATTACTTGTTTCCTTGTTTGTAATGTATTTTTTATGTATTTTTTATTCGAAAAAATTAAAATAATAAAAAAATATATGAAATAAGATTCAAAAATAAGATTTTAGAATATAAGGGTGGTGAGGAATTGAACCTGCGCCTTCACCATCAGTGAACCTGCATTGCTTCCACTGATGAGCTATGGGGTGCTGGGTCGTTAAAAAAGAGGCCAATGTGGCCAGTTTGGCCTAAAACTTTTTTGTTAGACTTGTTAGACAAAAAGTCTAAAAGGCAAAATTATTCAGAATTTTATGCCGATTTGAATGATATTTTTATTTTTTCGAAATACGGCCAAAAAGTTCGAAATTTTCTCGAAATAAGGTTTTTAAGGGGTATTTCGAACTTTTTGGCCGATTTCGNAAATTGAAGTAATATTTAATTTCACCCATTGCAGCTCGAAGGTGATCTGAAGCCCGTTGGAACAAACCCAATCAAGATAGAATGTGACCCCCCGAAGGTATTCATAACATACCGTATCCAATTAAAAAATAACATTGTGAAATCTGCAAAAAGAATTTTTTAATTTAAGATGGAAAATGCGGTGCTAGGACGATTAAATAAAAAACTGCCACATGGGACGTTAAATAAAAAACCGCCACATGTCAGAGGGAAGCAGAAATCCGTGCTGGGTCGTTTGGGCGAAAAGTGCAAGAACGGGTGTTTGGGCACAAAGTGCAAAAATGAAATTCTTTGCTTGTATACTACAAAACGCCTAAAAAATCCAAAAAAAACAAAAATACTCCAATGCAGAATACCGAATCCCAAAATACCGACATTTTAATTACATCATAGGCTAACGAGTTTTTCTAAAATTCCAAAGCTTGTATATTTTTCGAAAATCATAGGCTTATGAAAAATTCAAAAAACCAAGTTTGGACCCCAAAAATGATTGAAGCCTTAAAATTTTGATTGGACCCTTAAAATTTGATTGGACTTCTAAAAGTCAATTGTACCTCTAAAAGTCTTGGACCCCTAAACTGGAGTATAACCAAAGCGAAACAGTCTCTTTTTCAGGATTTTAAGATAGGGAGTTTATCGGGACTTTAACTTTGGAATTTTAACCGAAATGTTGGAGTATTTTTGTTTTTTTGGATTTTTAGGCGTTTTGTAGTATACAAGCAAAGAATTTCATTTTTGCACTTTGTGCCCAAACGTCCCTTTTAAATTTTTCTATTTTTGCACTTTGTGCTCAAACGCCCATTCTTGCACTTTTCGCCCAAACGACCTAGCACCGCAAAAATCGATAATCCAAAGAGCAAAGAAAAAAAATAAATATGCAGAATGTCTAAGGGTACGAAATGACTAAAAGAAAATAAGCAAAACAGGAAAAGCTAAAGCAAAAAATATATAAAATGCAAATTCACAATTTTTTGCAATGAAATTACCATTTTTCTATCATTTAGTCAGTTTTTAAGTGGCTTAATTTTGTACTAAAAAAGAAGAGGAAAACTTCAAATACCGATTGAATTTAAAGAATCCTACTAAAAATTAATATTTATTTAAAAAAATGATTACTAAATTGCAAGATTTATATTATACAAACAGACAATGCTGTGTAAAAATAAAATTGTTCGGCGATCGTTAATCACATAGAAAGATCTAATTTCGTTCTGCAATTCGTTGCATAGCAAAACCTTCGAAGAAAATCCAATCATCAGAAATAAAACACTTCTTTGCATTTTGGATAAACTATAGTACAGCACCCGTGGAAATTTCCTATTTTCCCCACTTAGAACAAGATGATTGATGTCAAATTAGTTCTCTTATGAGGCAGGAAGTTGCGGAAATGCATTATTGCGCACAAAGTTGCGGCGCAACTCCTGCCCCACAATAGAGCTAATTTGACATCAATCATCTTATTCTAAGCAATAAAAATATGTAATTTCCATGGGTCCTGTACTATGGTACAGCCTGCATTTCTATTGCATTTCTTTAGCAAAAGCTAAGTTTTTGACTAATCGAATTTTATTTATTATTTTTTCCAAAAAACCTAAAGCAAGAGGCAATCTTTAAACCGAACATTTTTTTCTCAAATTCAATTTTTCATCTTAATGAGCGTCAAAAATGGGGTAAACCAGAGATGTTATCGAAAATTTTCAGAAAAAAGGACATCAAGAGCGAAAATAAAGGATTTTCACTGGCGAAAATCGTCAAAATTAAGGACACTTTTTAAATAAGAAAAAATTCAAAGTAATAACCAATTTTATGCATCATTTTTTTCTTCGCCGACAACCATGAGCAATTTGGGCTCAATTAAAGTTTAGGCGTCCTTAAATATTTTAAGCGTCCTTAAAAAATACAGACGACTAAATACTTTAGGAGTCGACTAATACAGACGACTAAATACTTTAGGAGGAAGTGAGCGTTGACACTTGCACAGATAGAAAAAAAACCTTTTTTTTAAATTAAGGACGCCTAAAAGTTTTTAAGGACGCCTAAATTTTTTAAGGACGCTTAAAGTAAAGGACGCCTAAAGTTTTTTAAGGACGCCTAAATTTTTTAAGGACGCCTAAAATATTTAAGGACGCCTAACGTGCAATTGAGCCGCAATTTGCTGTTTTTAACGAGAAAATCATCGACTTTCAGAGAATTACTCTTGTTAGTAGACATTTTAAGACATTTTTTTGGAAGAAAATCCATTGTGGGGGATGCCGGCGGCCCCGATAGGGGCCGCCGGAGAAAATTTTGAAAATTTAGTCCTTTTTCTAAGAAAATTGGTCATTTTTTGAATAAAATTTTAAAATCCAAAAATAAAGGATAAAATTACACCCTTGGTCCGAAAAAAGGACAAATCTTTAAAAAAAGGACAGATAACTAGGGTTGGCAAATGAAGTCAAATGACTTTTTTTTCTGCTGACCTAAAATGGCCTAAAAACCTTATAAAACACATTTTCAACTTGATTTGACGCATCTGGCTTACATTTTTAGTTGATTTTTTTCCTATTTTGGGATTTTTTTTGCCTATTTTGGGATTTTTATGACTTTTTCATGACCTTTTTGACTTTTTGAGAAAAATTTTTATTTTTTTTTGTCTTATTTTTTGAAATTTATAGTTAAAATCGAAATTTTTTTAGGGAAACTACAAAAATTTCAAAGAATTTTTGTGTCAAAATTTAAAAATCGTTAATTTTTATAATGGAAATTGCAAAATATTTTTGCTAAGTTTCTGATTTTTTCTTAACTTTTATGTTTTGATTTTTAATTTGTTTTATGGTTTGAAATTGCTTCTAAAGAGAATAAAAATACATTTGCAGAGAAAATTTTACTTTTTTGTCTACTTTTATTGCAATTTTATTCATTTTTTCATTGACTTTTTGTGACTTTTTTTGGCATTTTTGAGCAATTTTCGTGACTATTTGAGGATTTTTTGTGACTTTTTAAGTCGACTTTTTGGCAATTTTTTATGACTTTTTTTGCCAGCCCTACAGATAACATCTCTGGGTTAAACTACTGTATTTTTACGTCCTCCCGTTTCGCGAGCGGCAATACGAAACTAGCGGACCGAAACCAGTATTGGGAAAAGCTCCGGCTCCAGCTCCGGCTCCGGAGCTGGAGCGGAGCCGAAATTTTGAGAAGGCCGGAGCCGGAGCTGGAGCCGGAACCAAAAATTTTGAGAGCCCGGAGCCGGAGCCGTGAAAAATTTTGAAAGCTCCGGCTCCGGGCTCCGGAGCCGTAAATTTTGAAGGGAAAATGAGTGACAGGTCACATGTTTGGGTAGGGGAAGTGAGAGAAATCGCACACTATTTTTTTCCCTCTGCGTTATCTTGGCGCCTGCTGCCATCCACTCTGCTCTGCACAGTCTCTCTTAGTCCACCAGAGATGCGAGAGAGAGCAGAGGGACAGAGACGAGCAGAGAAAAAAGAAATAGTGTTGATTTCCATGCATTTCTCTGCACAAAAATTCAACCCATCGATTTTTTTGGTTAAAAAATTTTAAAAGTTCGCGAGGTTTTGGACCAATGCCAGATCTTTTCCGGAGCCCGGAGCCGGAGCTGACATTTTCTCATTTTCCCAACACTGAACGAAACTTCCTGACCGCGATCAAAAATCAAGAAAAAAAATAAACAATACAAAAATAAAAATCTTATAAAATTCTCATTAGGGGTTTTCATGGGTGCTGAATCCGAATCTGACATTAATTTTATCATATTTTTAAGAAAAATCTATGATTTTGGAAGTCACTTGATTTTTTCTATCAGATAATTGATTTTTACTCAGAGCTGCATGAAACTTCAGTTTTTTTAATTTTAAATTAAAAATAATTTTTCAATATTAATATAAAGAAATTTTTCGATTTTAAATTAAAATTGACTTTTTTAAGTATAATTTAACTTCTACCTTGTTAAAAACAACACTTCTTCAAAAAATATTCCTTAATTGGGCCAAAATAATCAATTTTAAATGAATTTAGTCAAATGGTCAAAGATCTAACTGAAAAATTAAGTGATTTCCAAAATCATAGATTTTTCTTAAAAATATGATAAAATTGACGTCAAATCCGATTCAGCACCCATGAAAATCCCCAGTAAGAATTTTATAAAATTTTTGCCGCAGAACGCAGAGGTGTTTACTATTCTGCGGAAAATTTCTGCGTTTTGCTGCTGCGGCCTTTTTGCAACAAAACGCAGCATTGGAAACACTTCTGCCTTCTGCGTCTAGTCTCAGCAGCAAAACGCAGAAAATTTACCGCAGCATTGTAAACACATCTGCGTTTCTGCTGCGGAAAACGCAGACGCAGAAGCATTGTAAACCCTACTTAAAACTCAAATATGATACAAAATAACTTCCTAGGTGCATTTTTTGATGCTGTTGAATTAGAATCTTAGAACAGATTTGACGTACCATCAAGTTAAAAAATATTGACCAAATTAATGATCTGATACAATCTTATAGAAAAAGTGGATGGATATGTCAAATCTGTTATCATAAAAAAGGTCCCTAAGAGGCCATTATAATAGCAAATGTATGGATTATTCGAAAACATAACTTTATGACATGACCTCTGATCGTATGAAACTCGTGTTAGATGGCGAGATACGTCAATTTCGGATTCGGGTTATGCACCCTTGATGACCCCCTAAAACATTTTTACAAACATTTTTAATAATTTTTACTTTTGAACCAAAAAGAGGGGATCTTCTGAACTATTACTTACTATGATATTTATTTTTACTTATTGAGAGTGATATTTTTTTAATAAAATACAAACATGGGGCATATTAAGATGAGCTAAACGAGAAATAAAAAAGTCATTAAAATTATTACAGGGTGACACAAAAGTCCTTCACCACTTATTTCTTTGCCCTAACTTTTTGTTGAGGAAAGGAATTTTTTATCACCTTTTTTTATTTTATGGCCCATTCAATTCTCTATAAAATCTATTCTTTGAATTTTGGAAATAACATTATCCAGTAGGGAAAATGAGCCTCCAAAATATCAACCCTACTTGGCTTCTCTAGGATGACTGTTTACCAAACTATCAAAAAATTCCAGTAAAATATTTTCAAAGGAAAAAATTAAATTTTTATGCATAAGTTGAATGGTACACTAGTGACTTTCAAAAAAAGCTAGAGATCAAGGTCTCTCAATACCCAATGGATTCAGCAGAGGCTCAAGAAGCCAGTATACCACAATCTCTGGATTTCCAAGAAAATAATCGGATACTAGACCGCGATGAAAAGGAAATCAGTCTAACTTATTGCCAAAAATGAACTATATCTCAGGCCCTACAAACCATAAAAAATTCAGCTTAGCTCAGGGTGCGTATCGAAAAATTTTCAAAATCAGGACATCCAGCTCAAAAAATCAGATTTCATGATCAAAAATCAGGACATTTTGTAAAATGCTTTTGAATCAATTGTAAATCGATTTATTCTTGTATATTAGTTCGAATATTCATATTTCTCACCACCTATGATCAATTTTAACAATTTGGGGGAAGAAATGAGCAAATCATACATCTGGGGACAATCCAAATCATAGTTGACCTTCACCTGAGCAAGACTCTTCACTGTTTCTACCTTCAACAAATTTCTTTGATCCGTCCATTGGAATGAGCAGAGAGAAAAAAACACGCTCCACATNATTGGTCATTTTTTGAGAAATTTGAGCAATTATCCGAAAATCAGGACAAAATAAGGACATAGATCGAAAATCAGGACAAATCTGACAAATCAGGACATTTTTATTTTGTCAGATCTGGACCCTCCAAATCAGGACAAATCTGATAAATCAGGACAGATACGCACCCTGGCTTAGCTTGCAAATCAAATGAAGAAATTTGAGCCCAAAAATATCGATTGCGCCTCTAGCGGCACGCAGGTACCCCCCATCCTTCTTCTGGACGAAATTTTTTCACAATCGAACCTATCCATAATCATCAAAATGACATAGTAGGGGCAGAAAAAACTGCTTTTTCTGATCGTATAGTCAGTCATTTCAAAAAAGCCCTATAAGTTATGATTTGGGCCGGAATTTCACCATGGGCAGAAAAACGCTGATTTTTGGCTGCCTAGGGGTCCAAATCAACAAAATTTCTCATATAGGGGAAAATCTCCGTGGCATTCTGAAACCTCGTTCTATGGGCTACTTTTTGGCCAAAAGAGATAATTTTCCAACAGGACTTTGCACCAGCCAATAAAGCTCACAAAATTCAGACCTGGTGCCGAACCCGTCTGCCCAGGTTTATCACCTCCCAAGAATGGCCCCCCTATTCTCCCGATCTGAACCCGATGGATTATTCTATCTGGCTATTTTGGAGGCCAGGGCCTGTGCTACTCCTCATAAAAATTTGGAGTCGCTAATGCAGGCTTTTCTCCGGGAACAGGACAAAATTCCGGTCCATGAGCTGCGTGCCATCGTCGAAAATTTTTCCTCACGACTTCGACTCTGTATCCGGGCTAAGGGCGGGCATTTTGAATCTTAATGATTGTATTTGTACCCCATTTTGTTGCGCATCATATGCATATTTTGGATTGTAATTTGACCGGTTAATAAAAAAGTTATTCAAAATTTAATGTGGTGCAGGACTTTTGTGTCACCCGGTACTTAGGGTATCAATAAGTTTTGAGTCCTCTTCATATTGACAAATTAAAAAATTCATATATTTGTTATTTCACGGTGTGCCGACATTTGCAGCTCCGACACTTGCGGCCCATTCGCTATAACTCGGTTGAAATAAGAGCTAGAAAAATGAATTTGGCGTCAAAAAATGAGCAAAAAGTTAGCTATAAAATGAACCTTGTAAGCCGGCTCGAATTTCACCACTGTGAAAAAAGTTATGAATAAATTACTGTGGTTGGCCAAAATTATTATTGTGGCCATAACTTTTTTCATAATAATTCAATTCGAATGGGTAATATGTAGTTAATTTTTTGCTCAATTGGAGAAAAGCTTGGTCGGGAATGCAAAATCGAAGAAATCCAAATCGAATTCACACCCTTAACTCTTAAATATTTATTTAGCAGGGAGGGAGCACAATACAATTCTGTTGCGGGGAAAAAAGTGAGGAGGGATTCAGTGGGGGAACAACTCGAGGGAGAAAATCAATAAAACTACGGAATGCCAAAAAGGGGATATTGTGTATTTGGGTTTTAGGTAGGATGGAGATGACCAAATACCAATAACGAATCCAATAAAATCAATTATTTATTTGTCGGAGTCAAATATCGGAGGGAAGTGGAGAACACACCAATGATGGTTATAAAAGCGAAGAGTAATGGAAATGGGTCACTATATAAAGGAAAGGGTAGAGAAATAGAGATAATGGGGAGAGAGAGATGGAATGACAAGGGATACTGTAAATGCGAATTATGAAAGGTCAAGGGATATCCAACATCTCCCCGTTTAAGTTGCTTCTCCTCCTTCGTAGGACTTCTGGCTCGGGTCCACCTGCAGGAAACGCGTCTGCTTACGGTTCCGCTGTGGCCTTGGGGACCTGTCCCTAGAATTCCTAGTCTGGTCCGACCGATCTTTAGGTGGAGTTGGGACTCTTTCTGAGTTGGATGATTCCATGTCCAGGGGAAGGCGGCGACGCAGTTGGTTGGCATGCCGATGGACATCTCGACCAAGTGACGGCACATGGACTCGATAAGTCGGAGAACTTCTCACACGCTCGAGGATGGAACCCGGTAGCCAATGAACTTTTCCAAATCGGTAATTAAGCAAGATAATCTGTTCTCCGGCATTGTACTCAACCAACTTTGTCCCATGTTTTTGGTCAAATTGCCGGGACATGTTGGAAGTGTATTCCTTACTGAACCGAATCATTTTCTGATCAATTTGAGCCTTTGGCTCGTCCTTCGGCTCATTTCCAGAGGGATGCAGCAACGTGAGCTTTGTGCGGAGTCGGCGTCCCAGGAACAACTGATCAGGAGAATATCCGTTCAATGCTGAATGTGGAGTTGTGCGGTAGGCGAGAAGTGCCTTTTCTGCCCAATCCTTTTCATTCCGACTCTTCTGCATCGCCCGTTTGAAGATGTCGACATACCTCTCCGCTTGTCCATTGGATTGAGGATGGAATGGTGGAGTAAAGGTGTGTTTTATGGAATGGGCTCTGCAGAACTCGGCGAATTCGAATGACCGAAACTGGGGTCCGTTATCTGAAACGATTTCTTACGGAAGGCTGAGTCTGTTGATCAAATATTGAAGTGTTTGAACGGTGGCTTTTGCAGTTGTGTCCTCATCCGATACACTTCTGGCCATTTGGAATATGAATCCACGACAAGCAAGTACGTGAATCCGTCTTGGCATGGGCCTGCAAAATCGATGTGAACACGTTCGAACACTTGTGAAGGGATCGTCCATGTATTCAACGGGACTTTCGTCGGAATTTTGGCCGCCTTTTGGCATTCTTCGCATGTGCGGACGAATTTTTCGATTTCCGCGTTGATGCCCGGCCAGTAGACGTGTTCCTTCATGCGGACAATTCCAGGATGGACGAAATGTAGTGCTTTCAGGACAGATTTTTGAAGAATTTGTGGTATGATGGTGCGGTTCCCAAACACCAAACAGTTATCCACTATCGAAATCTCATGCCTTTTTGGGTAGAATGGAATGATATCAGGATCTTTACACTTTTGGGGCCATCCTTGGAGTGTGAATTTGATCAATTTTTGAAGGATGGCTTCCGTGGCTTTCCCAATCTGATCGGCCGTAATAGGAAGTGGATTCGACGTTTCCCCGTGGATTGCGTTAATGTAAAGCTCCGTTTCTGTGCAAATATTGGCAATCAGAACATCCTCCTCTGGACGTGGGTAGTCCGCAATGAGGCGAGAGAGAACATCTGCTTTCCCGAATGATTCCGTCTTGATGTATTTCACCTCGAAATCGTAATTCGTGAGAATTAGTGCCCATCTTTGGAGTCTGCTCGCAGCGTAGATCGGAATGCCTGTTTTTGAGCCGAAAATTGCAAGAAGCGGTTTATGATCCGTCTGCAATGTGAAGTGGCGGCCGTAGAGCATCCGGTGGAATTTTTGGACGGCGAACACCAATGCAAGACCTTCCTTTTCGATCTGGCTGTAATTCCGCTGGGCTGGAGTGAATGAAAGTGAGGCATGTTCGATCACTTTCTCGGATTTGTCTGGAAAAACATGGCTGATGGTTGCCCCGATCCCGTGTTGCGATGCATCCGCAGCAACCACAATTGGAAGTTTGGGATCGTAGTGAGTGAGGAGCAAATCCGAAGTCAGAATTTCCTTTGCTTGGTCGAAGGCTTCTTGCTACTTTTCTGACCATACCCACTTGATATCATTCCGTAGAAGTTCGTCCGCGGTCCGCGGAAAGGTCCGCGGATATTCCTCATTTCTTTTATGAAACGGCCGTAGTAGTTGATGGCACCGAGGAAAGACCGTAGTGACGAAACATCGGTGGGAGCAGGCATTTTTCGAACTGCTTCGGAGCGAGCCGGATCTGGTTTGATGCCTTTAGAAGTGATGATATGGCCAAGAAACTTGATTTCTGCTTTCAAGAGACTGCATTTCTCAAGTTGAATTTTGAGGCCGTAGTTCTGAATCCGTGAGAAAATTTCTGAAATTGTGTTGAAGTGCGACTCGATGGTCGGATTGGCGATGATGATATCATCCAAGTAAACGAAAACTCCCGGTATTCCAGCCAGTAGTTGATCCATCAACTTTTGAAAAATGGCTGGTGCGGACTTTACGCCGAAGGGTAGACGTTGACACTGCATCAGTCCGCGATGGGTGTTGATCCCGCAGAGCATTTTGGACTCATCATCCAGCTCTATTTGCAAATATGCATCACGTAGATCCAGTTGAGAGAAGAATTTGGCACCGCTGATTGATGCGTAGATATCCTCGGGGCGTGGTAGTGGATGGCGATTGAGCTCAAGTGCGTTATTCAGCCCTGTCGAAAAATCGATGCAAACACGCGTATTGCCGTTCTTTTTCTTGACGACGAGGATGGGGGCAGCCCATTGGCTGAAATCAACGGGTCTGATGGCGCCGATGGAGAGCAGGCGATCTAATTCTGCGTTTATGGCTTCTTCAGCGCCATATGGGACCGGTCTGGCCTTGCAGAACACCGGTTTGATGTCATCTTTCAGATGCAGATGTGCCTTCATCTTGGTACAGTGTCCAAGGCCTGGACTGAAGACATCACCAAAATTGTCTTTCAACCATTTCCGCAGTGTCTGTGCATCCCAATGCTTGTTGAAATCGGAAGTTGGGAGCTTTTGGATTGCCGAAATGTGGGGTGTCTGGTAGAACTCGGGTGGAAGCAGATGAAGGGATTTTATCCACGGAATTCCGAGCAGATCATGAACGATTTGATCTGAGACATAACCGGTGAGTTGGACTGGTTGCTGATCCTTATATTGTACGTTGCACTTGAATTTTCCTTGCAAAGCGAAGGGAGTACCGTTGCAGTTTCGAGCATCCAATCCAGCATCTTGTAGCTTGGGTTTTTGCAGTTTTCCCCAAGTTTTTGTAGTGAAAACAGCGATTTGTGAAGCGGTGTCGAGTTTCATGCTACAATTTATGCCGTTAATTTGCACTTGAACAACAATCCAATCCAAATCTTGTATGCCTGTCGTCATGCAGAAAGGAGAAACCGAGATGTTTTGAATTGATCGGTTTGCTGATTTTTGGCGATGAAAACGTGCAGAGCGGCAGGCTGAAGTGAGATGACCTTCTATTTTGCAGTGCTCACAGAAGGCCAATCGATGTGGGCATTGGTCGCGCCAATGGTCCCTGCTGCCGCACGAGGGACATGGCTTCCAAGGTTTGCCCCTCTTGAAATTTTCATCAACTTTCGATGCGGCGGGCTTTTTTGAAGAATTGCCTCTTTCTACCTTTTGATTGGATGATCTTTTCGAATTGCTGCCACCTTGGGTCCCCGTTTTAGCTTTATTCTTTGGCCGTTCCTTCCACTGCTGTGGTTTGATGTTTAGCGCATTGGTGGATGATCCATTGTTGGACAACGATTGAGCGCTTTCTCTGAGCAGCTGAAAAGATCGGCATTCTTCTCCAAGCTTTTCCAATGTTAGGGGCTCATTTTTCCTTCGAGCTTCTTCAAGCATTTGTAGACACTTTTGTCGGATGTCATGGAATTCGTCCCGCAATCCGACGACCATGATCAAACACTTGAGTGTTTCCTTTGAGAGGGTCAGGTCGGCGTTTTCACACGCTGCGTTGACTGTGGAAATGAAGGTGCCGATGTCCTGACCCGGTTGCTGCTTCATTCTGACAAGGGAACATACCGAGGTGTGAGTATTCAGATCACAATTTAACCCATCCTATCTTGTAGAGCACCCTCACATTGCGTCGTATATTTTTGGCTTTTTTGGCCCGCACAGGAAATGAAGGGTAGAAAAATCTCTTTTAAAATCTTTTACGAACGGTCGTTCATCCACGCGAATCATCCACGGATAAAATCAATCGTTAAATAAAATTTATTTTTTATATTTTTATTAATGGTTAATTAGTTTAAAAACCTTGCCACATATTCACCCCTTGCCACATATTCACGAATTCTTAAAAATGTTTGTTTGGTTTAAAAGCTATTTGTGTAAGCATCTTCGTCATCGGAATTGAAGTCCAAGAATTCATCCTCATCATAAGGAATTGATTCAATTTTATTGATTAATTTGGAAACTTCAGAATTATTTGTATTTTTATGACGAATAATTAGGGCTTTTAGATCAGATAATAAGGGTTCCATTTTGGTTGATCGATAGAAATGAAAGTGGTACGTGGTACCCGATCCCATAAATATAGTCCGATGTGCAATGGTTTTTTGATTAATCATCGTAATGTGTGTGGTTGAGTTGTAAATAGTGAATTTTTACAAGTAAAAAATAATCTCAATGTTTTTGGCAAATAATTGAAAATGATCATTTATTGTAATAAAATTTTAATGAAAATTTGTTTTTGGGTGGATGATTCGCGTGGATGAACGACCGTTCGTAAAAGATTTTAAAAGCGATTTTTCTACCCTTCACTTCCTGTGCGGGCCAAAAAAGCCAAAAATATACGACGCAATGTGAGGGTGCTCTACAAGATAGGATGGGTTAAATTGTGATCTGAATACTCACACCTCGGTATGTTCCCTTGTGAGACATTCGAAGCGCCGAACAAACACAGAGCGAGTGTCGCTGAAGAGGTTTTTGAGCTTAGCAACCGCATCTTTGAAGGTGAGATTGTCGGGTAAATGCGGGAGAATGCTGTCCGCGAAGCGTGAATATTCGGAATCCCCCAATTTCCCGACGAGCAATCGCACTTTGGCCGAATCGTCCAAATCTTTGCCATCCTGTTCCATGAAGTTGCCGTACCGTTTGTACCATTGATCGAAGGTGCTTCCCATCTCGGGATCATACAGAAATTTGCCAATTCTGGCTTCCAATGTCGAGGCGAGTGTCGCAGCGTTGGTAGATCCGGCATTTGCAGAATTGGCTTGCAGCTGCTGTGCCATAAGTTGAAAAGAGTCGATCATTTGTTGGAGCTGTGTTGCAGAGATGGCGGCCATGACGGGTCGATTATCGATTTTCTGGATTGTAGGTTCAGCCGATGTGATGACTGTTCAATAGTATCCAATCCTTGGATTACTACTGAAACCGAAGAAGCCCGGTTTGCTTCCCGCAAACTCGATCACCAACGCCCAGTTGAGTGATAGGCTTGAAGAAAAAGCTTTGGTAGAGTACTTTGCCTCAGCCCGAGTGCAAAAGTACAAGCTTTTAAAGGCTGTGGATGAGTACTTTGATTCTTCCCGAATTCAAAGTACAAGCCTTTTTCAGAAGAATTGAATTTGCAGAAAATCCGCTTTTGTGAAGCTGATCAAGTAGGAGATGGCTGACTGCGCCAATTATTGTGTATTTGGGTTTTAGGTAGGATGGAGATGACCAAATACCAATAACGAATCCAATAAAATCAATTATTTATTTGTCGGAGTCAAATATCGGAGGGAAGTGGAGAACACACCAATGATGGGCATAAAAGCGAAGAGTAATGGAAATGGGTCACTATATAAAGGAAAGGGTAGAGAAATAGAGATAATGGGGAGAGAGAGATGGAATGACAAGGGATATTGTAAATGCAAATTATGAAAGGTCAAGGGATATCCAACAGGGGAAGAACAATATTCAAAGGGAAGGAATCGTATAACCATTTAACAACAATAATTTAAGATCTTTTTGGTCAAAAGTACCACAGCTCTATTTTTTGACATCAAATTCATTTTTCTAGGTTTGTTTTGAACCAAGTTATAGTGAGAGCCGCAAAGGTCGTACAACCTATTTCATCATTAATTCTCACGATCCATGTTTTCATTTCGTAGCTCATAATGTCCTTTTCATATTTATTAAAAAATTAATTTTAAAACTTTAATAAAAAATTATTATAAATATTTGATAGAATACAAATTCTAATACAAATTTCCGCCTGTATGAAGATTCTGTAGCCCAAAACATGTTAAAAATCGATAACTCAGCTCTCATCGTGTTTTATGCTACATATAAATTCGGTCTAATTCGAACCGCTAGGGTTTTTTATCATTCTATCCACAAACATTTTCGGCTTCGGTCTAAATATCGAAATTACGTTTGAAAAAGTGGTCTAAAATCTGAGGTTGAGTCAGTTTTTGGAACAAAACTCAATTTTTGTTATAGAAATCGGTTTAGCTAGGATAAAAATTGGACGCCGGTTGAATTGCTTTGAACCCTCGATCTTTCGAAGGGAATGATTTTCTCTTCTAACTTATATTGTTTTTTTGCGGCGAGGAAAAAAAGGAAAAGTAAAAGATAACATTAACAGACTATTCGTTGAGAGAAGGTTTGGAATTCTCTCGCCTTTCTACGCTGATTTTATAATAAATAGGATAAATATACAAACTTTGGCTTCCAATAAGACCAAAATTGCTCCGATCGGCTTGGCCAAAAATGATTTATGGATGACAAACGATCGAACATTTGGTTAAATTTGAACTTTTTATTATGCAATAGAGTAATTTTTTTAGGAATATGTTCATAAGGCCATTATGTTTTAGTGGCATCGTTACTCCGTGGGGGTCTATAGCAGGTTCCGATCCCATGGTCCGAAAATGATGTAAAATGAATTTATTGCACTTTTTACCATAAACTAACGAAAAAAATATATATAGATAAAAAGGAAGAATAAATTAGCGAGAGATAGAGTGAGAGAGAGCGAGTGTTAATGGAGAGATAGCCAATAAATGTCGGTAGGGGACAGTGTTGGGAAAAGCTCCGGCTCAGGAGCTGGAGCCGGAGCGGAGCCGAAATTTTGAGAAGGCCGGAGCTGGAGCCGGGGCCAAAAATTTTGAGAGGCCGGAGCCGGAGCCGTGAAAAATTTCAAAAGCTCCGGCTCCGGGCTCCGGAGCCGTAAATTTTGAAGGGAAAGTGAGTGACAGGTCACATGTTTGGGTGAGGGAAGAGTGAGAAATCGCACACTATTTTTCCCCTCTGTGTTATCTTTGTGCCTACTGCCATCCACTCTTTCTTATCTCTCTGCCTGCTGCCATCCTCTTTGCTCTGCCCAATCTCTCTTTGTCCAATAGGGCGCGGTGGCAAAATACCGACACCCAAAATACCGACACTTTGAAGATTGAACCAAAAACTTTTTGGTTAGACCAGATAGACCAAAAATTAAAAAACAAAATTATGCAGAATTTTATGCTCTATCTTCCAGCATTTTTGATTTTCGAATTTGATTGAAAATTTTTGAAATTTTTCGAATTTCTCAAAAATGCAAAAAATCGGGGTTTTTTCGAAAAATTTCAAAAATTTTGAAGGATATTTGAAAAACTAAAAATGTTAAAAGATAGTGCATAAATTCTGCACCACTTTGCTTTTTATACTTTCGGTCTATCTGGACTAACAAAAAAGTTTTTGGTTCAATCTTCTGTTATCGGTATTTTGGGTGTCGGTGTTCTGCGAAAAACCAGTCCATTAAACATGTGAGAGAGAGTAGAAAGCAAAAGACGAGCAGAGAAAACGCAAATAGAATGCGAAATTCTCTATTTCACTAGAAACAAATGCAACCTATCGATTTTTTGACTTAAAAATTTTGTAAAAACTCGAGCTTTATGGGTGCCTAAAGTCAAGGGCCGGAGCTTTTCCGGAGCCCGGAGCCGGTGCCGGAGCTGACATTTTTCAATGCCCGGAGCCGGAGCTGGAGCCGGAGCAAAAAATTTTCGGGGGTCGGAGCCGGAGCCGAAATTTCTGATTTTCCCAACACTGGTAGGGACGTTAGAGTGTGGCCGTTTGAGTGTTGAAGCTACAAAAAGCATTTAACTCACTCACGGAACAGGACGGTCTGTGGCGGGCCGGTCTGTGGCGAAATTTATTAAAACCTAAAACTTTTTTTTGAACCATTTTAGACCAAAACTATAAAAGACAAAAATGTGCAGAATTTTATGCTCTATCTTTTGGTATTTTTATTTTTTTGAATTTCCATAGAAAAAGTTAAAATTTTTCGAAAAAAGCATACTTTTAAATGGAAAATCATGTTTTTAGTGGAAATTTAGAATTTTTTATTCGAACTTCGAAAAACTAAAAAGACCAAAAGATAGAGAATTAAATTCTGCACCTTTTTGTCTTTTATAGTTTTGGTCTAAAATGGTTCAAAAAAAAAGTTTTAGTTTTGATGAGTTTCGCCACAGACCGGCCGCCACAGAAAGGGGTGTACCGCTCACTCAGCTCAAACTCAATCTAGAGAAACGCGTTTGGTGTCAATTGATAGCACTAAACGTCTTCTACAAATGTACAAAAGAGATCATCCGGATGGCCAAGTAGAAAAAAAGTTATGGCCAAGTTAATAATCGTGATTTTGGCCAAAGATCTGGCCATAACTTTTTTTCTACTTGGCCAATCCGGATGATCTCTTTTGCACATTTGTAGCAGACATTTAGTGCTATCTATTGACACCGAATTAGTTTCTCTAGATTGCGTTTTAGCTGAGTTATAATGCTTTTTGTAGCTTCAACAGTCTAACGGCCACACTCTAACGTCCTGTTTCGAATAAATGTGTCTAGGGAAGGTGTTGAAATCGCTCTTAGCAATTTCATTAAGCGATTCCAAAATCTTTACAAAAAAATAACTCCTATAGATGGCGGAGCAATCTAGTTTTTTAAATAAAAATTTCCAACCAAAGGAACCTGCACCAAATGCGCCATGGATCAATTGGTCGAAAAAGTTGGAGGACAAGAAGCCGACAGAACTAGAACTTGTGGATTTACAGATCAACAACACAGGAACACTTACTGTGTATTTGCTCAAAGGCTGTCCGAAATTCGACATGACAGGTAAAACCTGCAAGTTTTTAGGATTTTTCGGCGCTGGGTCATTAAAAAGGGCCAAATGTGGTCAGTCTGGCCAAAAACATTAAGGACTAGCTAGGCCAAACGTATAAAAGCAAAATTATGCTGAATTTTATGCTCTATCTCTGTTGACTTATCGAAATTCGCCCGAAAAGTTCAAATTTTCTCTAAAACATCTATTTTTCTATAGTTTCGAGAAATTTCGCACGGCTAAACTCCATTAATAGTTTTGTTTTTTATTTTGAAAAACATATTGATATGAACCCATGTTGTAAAATTATTTTTGGAATAATAAATACCTTTTTCTAAATTCGTGCTTTTAAGCGAATTTTTATTTGATCATATAGGTATGTTAGTTCTCATCTTTTGATTATTTT
>LDKF01000061.1:47935-61297 GCA_001026735.1 Rotylenchulus reniformis | reverse complement strand
TTCAATTTTATTTACAATTATTTTTTGCAGTTTGCATGTTTGCCTTGGAATACAAAATGACTTTTGTAAAAACAAAAATAGAATATCCCAATAATATTGCTGTCAATTCGTACGCGCGACTATCAAAGGTGAAAATTAATTTTATAATACCTAAAAATACGAAAAATTTTGAGATTATTCGAGATGAAAATAAAAAAAACTAATTTAGCAATTTTTAAAACTTCATAAAAATATTTCCTCTGAATATTGAGTCAATTCAGATCGAATTTCATGTAAAAAGGAAACTGATTCTTTAATCATTAGTTTTTTGTGCAAGTTAGTTATTAGAGCACATAGTAGAGTAGTTAGTTGCTAAAAGTAGTAAGTTGCTAAGAGCCCATAGTAGGGTAGTTAGTTGCTAAAAATCCAAAATTACCTAATTATTTTAGTTTTTTACTCCAAATAGTTGCTAAAGCCAAAAAGGAGCCAAAATAGTTTTTTTATCCCATTTTTATCACATTTTTATAAAGGAATTCTGGCCCTAAAAAGGTCCAAAAATAGTTTTTATAGTTTCAAAAAACATCTTTAAAATGCTTCAAAATCATCTATTTCGCTAAAAATGAAAATAAAAAAATAGTTTACAAATTAAAAATCCGGGCTCATTTATTAGTTACTAGTGTGAGTCAAAAATTATTCTGTAAAACCGGTGCTAGGTCGTTACCACTAAAAACCGCCACGAGCTATAGTCTGGCCTAAAACTTTTTGTTAGGCTTGTTAGACAAAAAGTAAGTATAAAAGGTAAAATTGTTCAGAATTTTACGCTGATTCGAATGGTATATTTTTTTTCGAAATTCGGCCAAAAAGTTCGAAATATCCCCTAAAAACCGTATATTTCGATATTTCGGAAAAATTTCGAATTTTTTGAAAGAATTTAGAAAAATTTAACAATACCATTCGAATCAACATAAAATTCTGAACAATTTTGCCTTTATACTTTTAGTCTAACAAGTCTAACAAAAAAGTTTTCAACCAGACAATAGCTCGTGGCGGTTTTTTTAACGTCCCAGCACCTGCAAAACCTAGTTAGTCCCAACCATAAAAATTGTTTAATTATATTTTTCATAACAAATTGTTCAAAAAAAATGAAAAATATATTTTTGCTTAATAAATAAATTACAGCCCGAAGAAACGAGCCGAGCAATCGCAAACATCCCAATTGTTATGCACATTAAGGTTGAAAAATTCAGCCTTAAGATGAGTTTGGACAATAGCCGAGAAATAATCGTAAAGCTGAATGGCAAAGAACAATGGAAGGGAACTTTGGAAGGGATGGAGCAGTGGGAGCTTGACATGCATCAAGTATGTATGAGGTTTTGGCCAATAATGAAGAAGAAATTGGTTATTCTTTCTAAATTTGAGCAAAAAACGGAGGAGGGCTCAATTGCAGTTTAGGCGTACTTTAAAAAAACTAAAAAATTAAAAAGGTTTTAAATTAAAAAAAAAACGGAAATCTCCTAGCCTACAAAAGTAGATCGCCGGATGGACTTTACGTCAAATTTTTTCAAAAAAAAAATCAAAAATAAAATCATTTCCCCGGTGTTATCCGAAAATCTCCTAGCTTACAAAAGTAGATCGCCGGATGGACTTTACGTCAAATTTTTTCAAAAAAAAAAAACATTTTCCCTGGTGTATTTTTGTCGATGGTAAGTTTTTTTTGTAAAAAAATCAATTTCAGCAGGGGTATTTTAGATGCTGAACCCCTTTCTGACGTAAATTTTGAATTTTGTATTGCGGCAATCCGATTATGCATATTTTATTGTATCAAACATATCATATTACAATTTACTTGAAAAATTTCGTTTTTGATTTTTTTTTGGAAAAATTGACACATAAATAGTACCGACGCCTAAACTGCAATTGAGCTTGGTGGAATTTACTGGCCCGAAAGTTTTTTTCCCGATTAAAGCTTTATATTCTGCAGTTCACTTGCGGGTTTTTAGAGGAATGCCAAATACGAAGACAGATCTAATTTTTTCGAAAATTTTTTCCCCGCTTCATTCAGGAGTGTTCAAGGTAGTACCGAATCTGTACATTTGATTTATTGTCATATCATCAATTAAAAATAGTTTATTTTGAATCGAATTTGCCATTAAAATTCAACAATTTATTATTTAACGTTTAAAATAACAATTTAATTGATATGACAATAAATCTAATGTCTGATCCGGGATCAAACACACTTGAAAACACCCCCGAATGTACTCCGGAATTAAAAAATGAAAAAAAAATTTCTAATACTTTTCGAATTCTGGTCTAAAGAATAACTCGAACTTCAGAAAAAATCGATCTGCTGCTATTGTGTTCAGCATCATCAAAAAAAGTGAATCTGGAAAATTAAAATCTTCACTATCTTTTGTTTCTTCTAAAGTGCCAAAATCCTAATACATAATTTATTTTAAAAAAGCAGAATAAAAGATTCTGATAAAAAAACATTAACATTTAGAACCGAATAATCAGTTTCTATTTTTTTAATAATTTTTTTTATAAAAATTATTTTCAGCATGCGGACTTTGTGCAGGTTTGTTTATGTATAATTTGTTATTATAATATTGTCCCATCTGCATATTCTTGAAATGGTAATGTTGCTATCTTTAATCAAATCATCCCCAAAAAGATCCCCATCTTATCATGTATATGTTGTAGCCGATATCGAAATCGGCTAGCCGATATCGAAATCGATCCAATCACTTTTACCATCAAACTAAAAACTTTTTTTTGAGGCTTCCTAGGTAAAAACTTCAAAAAGCAAAAATGTGCAGAATTTTATGCTCTATCTTTTGGCCTGATTAGTTTTTCAAATATTCCTGAAAATTTTTGAAAATTCGAAAAATTCAATTTTTTAAAAATTGCAAAAAATTTCATATTTTGACCAATATTCAAAAAAACTAATCAGGCCAAAAGATAGAGCATAAAATTCTGCACATTTTTGCTTTTTAAAGTTTTGGCCTTGGAAGCCTCAAAAAAAAGTTTTTGGTTTGATGAAAAATTGATTTCGATTTCGGCTAGCCGAAATCGGCTGAAAATTCGATATCGGCTACAACATATACATATTGGTATCTTCTAGATGATATGATATTACATCTTGAATAGGGGCATGATGCGCATTGACATGATGTGTACCGTATAAGGCACTATGTTTAAAAGGTAGTAGTACATTAGAAAAGAAAATGGGCCGCCATAAACCAAGGGAAGCAACTCCCAAGACCCCAAAGTAAGGACACCAGGGTCAAAATCTAAGATTTTAGGGTCAAATATAAGAACACTTTAAAAAAACGCATGTTTTTTAAACGCAGAAATTTTGTAAATTGGATCTCTTTCCTTAACAAAATCAGTCATTTTTTGTAGAAAATCTTCCAAATATCCAAAAATAAAGACAAAATAAGGTCAGGGGTCGAAAAAAAGGACGAATATTAGAAATAAAGACATTTTATTTTCTAAGATTTGGACCCCTCAAAATAAGGACAAATCTTAAAAATAAGGACGTTTGCCACCCATGCCATAAACTAAATTTTTAAGGTTTCTAGTACAATTTCAAAGTAATTTATATAGTAAACAATGCTCATTTTTTGGCTTGAATGTCTTTTGGAATTTTTTTGCAAACTTTTTAAAATTATTTAAAAAATTCGACCATATTTAAGATGAGTAATATATAAATAGAGTGCGATTTAAAAGAAGAAATTTTATAATCGATGCGAATTAGGAAATTTTCAATATTTTTGCTCTTTTCTTTTATTTGCTATTTTTGAGTGGAGGTAAAACAATTTTTTAACCGGTTATTTGTAAGGAATTTTTTTATAAAAATTCTGTAGAGAAATAGCTAAAAAATTTCGTTATAATTTGTGTCTTAGAGATTATTCAGAAAAATTGACACATGATGTTAATACAGATCTTCCTGGTTTTATGAGTATGTCACATTACATCATGACTTGCCATCATGTCATGGTTATGGTGTGAATTAAAAATAGTAGGCACTGGGTAAGTGGTGAGGAAGCTTAATTATTTTTAGATGGGTTAAGATATCGAATAACCCACTTAGGCATCATGAGTTCAGGTTGTTGCCGAAGGTGGATTCCAGGTTGGCGATTGGACACTTCATAACGCAACAAGACCGTCCTTGAACGGGATCAAACAATTCGAAGCCGGGAAAACCGCGCCGCCATGGAGCCTGAAACACAAATTGACAAATTGGGCGAATGGGGACTACATCAAGCTGCGCATCCGGATGAAACAGGATATGGATATGAAGAAGGCTATACAATTCAACTTGTATAGAGGGTACCCAGGATGGATTGATGACCCGAAGAAATCTGATGATTGTAAGTTTTCCTGTTTTGAAACTGCACATCATTGCCCGTGTTCGGAAAATGGGGCATTAAGATCAAATTTTTAAAAAAGCGAAAAATGGGACACTGGTGAATAATAGGAAGAGTTTTCTAAAAATCCTGAATTTTTTATATAAATGTTGGAATTTCAAAAAACTTTTTTTGTAAGCTTTATTTTCTGATCATATTTTATGCCAACCAAATCACTCATCATTTTAAATCCAACTAAATCTAGGCATTTTCATTTTAAATATCAAAGTTACAGCTTAAACATTAAAAATGCAGGAAGTTGAATTTTTAAAGAATTCCAGGAATTTTAACAACTTTTTTTAAATCCAGCCTTACTCTCTCATTTCCACTGTATCATTTTCCGTTTTTTAAATTTAGTTTTTTTTACTGTCCCCTTTTCTACTGTAGCATTTTACACTCTCCTATTTTCTAGGAGCCATCTCCCACGTTCTTTTCTTGTGTATAAAAAAGGTGCTGTCTCGTTTGTCCAAAATGCAAATGTGCTCTTTTGTTCAAAAGTGTTAATGGGGCATTTATAACTAAATGCCTCAATGACGGAACGACTAAAAATTTTTAAATATTATATTTATGTTTAAAATTACAATGCTCATAAAAGTATTTCCAAAATTTTACATCGAATTAAATTTTACACCGAATTTTTGGGCTTAAAAATGGTCGAATTTGGGAAAAAGTATCAAAATTTCGCTATCCAAAACAATTTATTTAAGTAAACGGATTGCACCCCTAAAAGGTCATATATAGGACTTCTAACAAATTAGTTATGAGTATTATAAAATATAAATCTTTTATAAATCCAAAAATGAAAATCAAAAAAAAATCCATATCATATATTTTAGTTGGCCAGTTGATTCAACATATATCGATCACACCTGCTGATGGTGGAGCATTTACGTTTTCGGCCGTCAATTGCAATTGGACTGATATCAGGGAGAGAAAATGTGAAAAACTGGATCGCTCAAGTAAAGTTTACTTTGGTGCTGGAGCAAAAGTTTTTCAGGTATGTTCATGCTGTTAACGGGTTATAGGGAGTGAATTCACTGATGTGTTGTTCTGACGGGCTCCCTTTATTTCCTCCAAAATTATATCCTCCAATCCTTATTTCCTCCAAATTTTATTTCCTCCAAACCTTATTTCCTCCAATAATGTTTTTTAACATTTCCTCAAATTTTTTATTTCTTCCAGTTTTTAAATTTAAATTCATAGACCTAAGATTTTTCAAAAATTTCACAGGCTTGAGTTTTTCAATAAATTTCACAGGCATGAAGTTTTCAAAAAATTTCATATGGCTTGAACTTTTCAAAAAAAAAGTTCACAGGCCTTAAGATTTGTTTTTTTAAAATATCATAAGTAAACTAAACTTTTTGTTGGACATATTTTTGAGTATAGCTGAATGAGCTGAACTTACATGTTAACTGATCAGGTATCAGTTTTTAACTGATCAGTTATTAAAAATCAGACCTTGTTTATCTATTGCTTAGAAATATTGATTATTATCTTAGAGGTATTGATTATTGATTCAAATGCCAATATCTTTTGCAATTTTCAAACAGAAAATTTTTTGGTAATAACCCTTCAGTTATTCAGTCAGATTTTTTCTAGGTCAATAACCTCCCAGTTATTCACTTGTCAGTTATTTTCCCAGGTCAAAACCCTCAAATTTTCAGTCAGAGCTTTTTTCTTAGTCATTAACCTTCAAATATATTGAAAATCTCAAGCCTATTATTTAAAAATTTGAAGAAAATGAACTTTTTTACATTATTGGAGGAAATAAGGTTTGGAGGAAATAATTTTGGAGGAAATATAGTGTCGGCGTTCCGACATTTGCTTTAGGGCAGCAGGTCGGGANGGGGGTGGATCGGCCGAAAATTTTCTGCGAAGTAGTCTATTTGTGCCAAAATTCACTTCCTTTTTCGTTTGCGAAATGGTCTTTTTGCCAAAACTCATTTTTAAAGGAATTTTCAACAATTTGCCATTTTCGTTTGCGAAGTGGTGGCCTTCCCCGGAGCCTTCCCGAAAAAAACCATTATAAAATAAACGACATAGCAAAAGGGCCCGGCGGTCCCGATAGGGGCCGCCGGAGAAAATTTTGAGATTTTTTAATTTTACTCTTAAAGAAACTTGACCATTTTTTTTACTTAAGACCAGTTCGCAGAGAGCGAAGTGGTCGATTTGTGAAGTGGGTACGACAAAATAGACAACTTATGAAGAACTGTTACTGTATTAATGGGTGCCGGCGGTCCTGATATAGGCTGTCGGAAAAATTTTTTTTTGAGAAACTCGTCCGAGTCACCCAGCCGAGCCATCCGGTTCCGGACCCCGGACTTTTTAAAAACCCACAAAAAATAATTTTTATATTATAAAACACAAAAAAACTCAACATACTTATAATAAAAAAGTCATTTTTCTTAAATGTCAATCATATGTACATTATCATCTTATATAATAAGTTTTCCAATTTTAATGTCAACTGCAATCAGGGACGCCGGGAATTTTTTTTTGAAAAAAATAGTGAATTTTATTAAGGAATTGGATGTTCTTTTTGTGTTAAACATTTTCGAAATTTGATCGATTTTTCGCAGATTTTTAGAAATTTAGAAGGTTCCAGGAAAAATTTGAAAGATTATAATTGTCTTCTTATGATATTTACACTTTTGCAAGTTTACCTTAACATGGTTTTTGAAATTTAGCTGATCATATTGGCGGTTGACCCGTCAAAGACCCGCCCTTTAAGTGCGTGGAACAAATAATTTGAAATTATTTTGTTCTAGAAATTTTTCTATATAAGTATCAGCTTTTAATATTTTGTATATAAGAAGCATTCACTATGCTCTATTTTTCTGAATGCGTGACATTTTCTAAAAAGCGCTTCACTAACAAGTGAATGTTCCTTGTAAGTACAACAAAAAAAATTACAGCCTCATGAACAATATGTGCTTCACGTAAAGGCCCATAAGAACGATGACAAGAGCGATGGGTATGAAAACGAGATCCGATTGGACGTGTATGAAGAAGTCTCCTATGTGGAAGAACAAGAATACAAGCAAGAATTTTTGGATACTTACACTGCGGATGGTGGACCGCCCTCCTACACTATCGAATATTTCCAAGTAGGTGGATAATAGCGGTGAAAACCAATACCTTGTATATGTAGGTATTGAGTTGGAGCTCAATTTTTTTGATTATTTTTAATGAGATCTGCGAAAAAATTGAAAAATCCGAGACCTTTCGGAAGTGCCTCTGAACACCCAATAGCAAAACTCAATACTTTTTTCGAACGCCAATACCAATACCAAAAATTTTTTTCGGCTCTTATCAGTCAGAGGAAGTATAGGTATGTAGAATTTTTGAGTGTCAGCTGTTGCACTCAAATGGGTGTTCAGTGCCGGTTTTCAACTCACTGCCGTTTCTCGAGGGATAGGATAGATTTTAGTGTTTACACTCAAAGTTGGGTGACAACAAGCAATTTAACACAACTTGATCAACTTCTTTCAATCTTTTATTTTTAAGTCGTCTCGTGTTGTAAAAATTACACATTTTCATCAAGATTTAAGTTCTGTAAAAATTCCACGCATATTTTCGGAAGTTCTTTTTTTCGATGCCAATACCAAATACCCACTCAATACCCGGATCAATACAACAATACCCAATAGCCAGTTATTGTTTGTTTTTGGTTTAGGATCTGGACTTTGCATTGATATCAGTAGTGATATTGTTGCAAACCCAAACCAATATCAATAAGTTAACCATACCAAATTATGATATTGGTATTGGTCTATTCAAAATTCCTAACATTATGGAAATACCTATACAGTAAAAACTGTATAATAAGCCCCTACTGTATTAGAAGTCCCTTTCTCGAAAAATTCCTCTTATAAAAAATTTCAAACTTCTCAAAAAATTTCTTTTTTCGAAGAAGTGACATCTTTTCTTAGGATTTCTTAGGATCTTTTCTTAGGACTTTTTTGTTAGACTTGTTAACCAAAAAGTATAAAGGCAAAATTGTTAAGAATTTTAAGCTAATTCGAATGGTATTTTTTGTTTTTCGTAATTCGGTCAAAAAGTTCTAAATATTCCCGAAATACCGAAAAATACGATTTTTAAGGGATATTTCAAACTTTTTTTGGCCGAATTACGAAAAACAAAAAATACCATTCGAATCAGCTTAAAATTCTTAACAATTTTGCCTTTATACTTTTTGTTTAACAAGTCTAACAAAAAAGTTTTAGGCCAAAATTTTGCATTTGGCACTTTTTAACGCCCCATTTGGTACTTTTTTAGCGCCCTATCACCGAGCCAAACATGTATATCCGAATCTTGAAAAGTTCAATTTTTTTTTTATAAATTTTAATCAAATTTCTCCGGCGGTCCCTAAAAATAAGTGAAACTTCTCAACGAATTTCTCTTTTCGGTAAAGTGACAAATTTTCTTAGGATAAAGAGCTTGAAGTTTCAAAATCCTGTCGAGCACATGCACCCCAATACGTGAAATAATTTAAAATCCACACTCATGTCATTGAAAATGTCTGATCGAAGTAATAATTTCATGTTCATGTGACTTTTTTAGTTGAAAAGTGGTGACTTGGTGCTGATGGAGGAGCCAAAGTTTTGTAAAAAGGACGATAAGAAGTGCTAAGCGATGATGCCATTTGGAATTGGAGGATACCCCCTTAATCCGGATATATTAAACATCTATTCTTATGCCTTCTATTTCATCCAGATATATCCTTATGTATTCCAATCCAGCCTTATATTATTCCCTATGCCTTCTATCATAATTTTTGAGCCTTTCCCATCCATCCCCTTTCATATTCCATAATCACTGATCATGCAATCCATTACTAAGCTTCTATTTTTTGGTCCATGTCTGGTTTACGTCCTCATTTTTCGAATTTTCCAAAACTCAGAAAAACACCGAAAAATATTTGTCGGTAATGGAAAAATTCCTTCGAGAGGGTTAGAACTTACGTCCCTACTCTCATAACCATAAATCCGATGTTATAACTTTTGATTGGCCCCCACTTACGTTCTTAATCTTTTTCTTCCTTTAATCCAATTTTCTTTACATATAATCACCCTGGATAAAATCTTTATATAAAAATCGAACTTATTCGCTTATGCTATCAACCGAAACTGAAATATATCTCTTACAATAGAACATTTTCTATTGCTAATCGGAAGTTGGGTCGTTAGTAAATAAGAAGTCCAAGAACATGCCCTTTAAAACCCTTTAGCACTTATTGTTAGAGAAGGTTGTAAAAATGGAACCATGACGATATATTTATCATAGCCATTTTAAATCATTTTGAACATCGTAAAATTTCCATTTTAATTAACGAATTATAGACAATTTGATCATTTCCAAATAAATCCGATCTCCCATTAGCACTAATATCTGCGATGAATCATAGTAAATGGACATGGGAATGGGGCAATTTTAATCAAATGTTCGATTGATAACGGGATGTGAATTGGCAAATTGGCCAAGATTAGGCGCCAAGCTAAGATATTTTGGCCCATTGGCCAGAAGATGTTCTTTTTGGCTAACAAATTAATAATAAAATTACAAATTATTTATATTTGCCTACTAACTAACAAAGAGTATTGACCATTTGAGCGCCATTCATTAGGTTTCAATTTTGATATTGTTAGTTAAGAAATTTTTAAAAAAATTGCAAAAATTGTATTGTGTCGCAATTTTCGGGGACGGAGGGAAAGACCATATTTTATCGAAGGATGCATTTTTTTAAAGTTTTTTCAATCAAAATTCAATTACTTTATTAAAACCCTTTCCAGTAGGTGAGTAATAAATAATATAAATTGATATACTACTGGGGTGACCGATCGACCCTATAGTGGGGAAAATCCAACGTTCTGATATCCAACGTAAAAAAGCGCAGAGAAACGAGTATTATGCGTCTCTGACGCGTTACTATAGAACAGCGGGCTCACAAAAGACCGAATCCCGCACTCTCCGGTGTTTCATCAGTTGGTGTTTTGTATTTTGAAAATGAAATTTTCGTTTCAATAATTTTCACCTTGAATTTTTCCAAATGACTATTGGGTCGTTTATTCACCCCCAGTAATAATACCTTCGAAACATCAAAACAGCTTCTTTATTAGAGAATAAAGTAGGTCTTTTGTAAATTTTCGTGAGATAAATTGTGCCCAAATGTTTCGATCTTCTGATACCTTTAATTAAAAAGATAAAAGAAAAATTCCATCTTTTTTAGAGGCCATTTCAAAATGGTCGCAAACAACTTCCTCTTCCTATTCGCTCTATTCATTATTGTCCTTACGACGATGTTCGACAATTGTAAGACAATTTTGATCGATATAGGACCTTAAAATCTTTTCATGGAATCTCAAAAATTATAGATCCCAAAAACGATCATACTTTGATTTATTCAAAATTTTGGTTGATCATTTGGCTACCATCCCAAATCCCGCCAGCTCAAAATCCCGCCCAATGGAAAAGTGCTCAAAATCCCGCCAAAGACAAAAAATAAGAGGCAGGACTGTTCAATAGGTCAGTGCTGTATAACTTTTAATTTTTAAATGCAAAATTTTTTATTGTCGGGCTCGTCTTCGGCGAGCCCAATATTAATAAATTTTGCATTTAAAAATCTAAAAATCATCCAGCTCGCACCTTTTGAACATAGCTTTTGGCCTAAGCCCCCCACGGATGCCTTAGATAGCCGGGTAACGATAGCAAATCCATTAGGCGGGATTTTGGGTATTTTTATCTTTGGCGGTATTTTGAGCATTGCATTGGGCGAGAATTTGGGCTGGCGGGATTTTAACCGGCGGGATTTTTGGTGTTTTTCCATTAGGCGGGATTTTGAGCGGCGGGATTATGGGTGGACCCCGATCATTTTTGAGCATTATTTTAAGCAAAAAATGAAAATTCGAAAAATGTTAGTTGGAAATAGTTGGAAATATTAAAAAACAAAAAAATAGAAAATTGGCAAAAAATGCAAAGAAAGAATGCTCATAATGATTATTTGATTTATAAAATTTTTTAATTTTTTTCAAGATAGCATACATATAATAATCATTTTAATCATTCTCAAAAAATTAAAATTGAATTTCATCAAATTTGATAAAGTTAGTTTTATGTTTTTAGGCGGATCGACTGATTGCGCAAATTTTTTACAAAATTTGAAGTTTGATAAACAATACAAATGCCGAAACGAAAACAGGTATGAGAATTTTTCCACAACGAATTTTTTATATAAAAAATTCATTATTTTTCAGTGTTCTTGTCAATTTTCTTATTAATTCTTTCGATTTTTTTAAATTGAGGAGTTTATTTTATATATTTATACGATATTTGCGGTCTCGCTATAACAACGTTCAAATCAAACCAATAAAAATGCTTTATTTGAAAAATAGAACAAAAAATTTGCTATAAAATATACTTAATTTCATCCAAATAGGACCATCTTTAAAAATAATGGTCAAAATAACAATTTTGGTCAAATTCATAGTTTTCATAATGGGCCAATTTGGCTGGGATTAGGCCAATTTTGTAGCTTTTTTTGCTTTATTTTATGATATGGAAAACATTGTTCCAGAATTTGTTTGAACCGATTTATGACAAATGGTCCTCAAATGTCGACGCACCTATTTATTTAAATATTTTTTTTTGCATTTCCATCCATTACAGCGACAAGAAGAAAGCCATTTGCTTTCCCGGCACTCTTGCCCAACATCCAATTGTTCCCCAATTTAATAAATTGTCCCGTCGCTTCGAGATAGTGCTTAAGCAATCAGAAACCTCTGGAGGAAAGTGTCCTAACGGAAATCAATACAGGTTATTTTTTCTAAAAAAAAATAATTTATTGTATTCATTTTCATCTTTATTGGTGGAGATAAAGACAATCAGATAAAGACTATTTTTTTAATTGTGAATTATCACTTATGCAAGTTGGAAGAAAAGTAAATTCTGGAAAGGAATAATATCAATTTTCTAAGCTTCTATAATTTTAAAATAAAAAAGCTTTGATTGGCATACAATTTAAAATCCAATAAAATTAGACTAATTGGCTCACGATAAAGGGCGGAAAGAAAGAAGTTTATGATTTTAAAGAATAGATTTTCAACTTATCTACTAATAAGCTATTTCTTTGCATTCAAGTGATGAAGTTGCTTCCCGTTCTGACGCCTTTTTGGACGACTACTATGTGATGTTGTTGGTTGAATTGATTGTGAATCACGGAACATCAAGGGTAATTGAAAAATTTTAAACTTTACCAAAATCAGAAATAGTTATGTTACAAATTTTTTCAAGCCCTTTTCTATGTTTTTATTAGCAAAATAGTTTCATACCAGCAAAAGATGCTATGTCGTTGCCACGAAGCCATGTCAATGTTGATACTCAGAATTTTTTAATCCTTGTAGCCCAAAAATAAAAAAAATTTATGAGAATTTTTGAGCACTATATCTTTAAGTTTTTTTTGAATTTTTATTTTTCAACATTAAAATTCTGTTTATCTCATAATTCAAAAATTTACAGGGAAAATTCAAAAAAATTAAAAAGACCAGAAGTTAGTGTAGAAACTCAGAAATGACTCATCATCACTAAAATCCTTCTAATAAGTAAACATTTTTATAAAAAATAGAGGAAAGCCAAGAGCGAATGAGTATTAATTGTATCGGTTTACATTCAAAAAATAGAATAAAATGATAAAATTCAGAAAAAATGGAAATTGAATCAGAATTTACAGGAATTTTTAAAACTATCAGACTTCCATGACTGGTACAACAACTTCTGACAAGCTCACAGCTGGGCCGATCGTAACTGGTGAGCTATTTATAGAAATAGAAACTGAACCAATGGAAACAGAACGAACGCTACCAGTGTTGTTAAAATCGGAAATTTTTGCTCCGACTCCGGGCTCCGGCTCCGGGAAAATTTTGCTCCGACTCCGACTCCGGGCTCCGGCTCCAAAAAAATTTCGCTCCGACTCCGA
>LDKF01000061.1:0-47835 GCA_001026735.1 Rotylenchulus reniformis | reverse complement strand
ATTCTAAAATCCTCGCGAAGTGTCCCCTGAGACATTTCGCGAGAACCCGTCGCGAAATGTCCATATTTCAAAAAAAAATTTGAAATAAAAAAGAAATTAAAACCAAATTATAAGAGGAAGGACTGTTCAATAGGTGAGTGCTAAAATGGCAATAATAGCCCATGAGAAACGCTTTGAACAAGGGATTTTCTGCAGCGAATTCCTTATTATGATTTGCTTCAATAAAAGTGATGCACAGAGAAAAAGAAAATCAGGCAAGACTATATTTTAGTGCAACATGGATGCGCGTCATAAAATCGCGGAGCTAAAAATATTGCGATTCTCAGGATTATTTACGCTGATTATATATGATATTTGATTTTTAAATGCAAAATTTGTTGTTGGGCTCACTTTTTTTATTGTTGGGCTCGCCTTCGGAAAGTTGAACTAAACGAAAGGTCATTTCGCGAGAGGGACATTTCGCGAGGATTTGGTTTTTTGGGACATTTCGCGAGACCCCAAAAATCCTCGCGAAGTGGGACGGACACTTCGCGAGGGCCTCGCGAAGTGAGTTTCACGCGAAGTGTCCCTTTACCAAACAGAACCACCAACAACGATAAAGAAAACAACCACAACAACAATCCTCACAACTCCAGCTCCACCCGTTGAACGGGACAAAGTGGTCGGTTATAGGGGTGCATATCTACACATTCAGCAGATGTCATGCCGTTTCTCCAACAGGTGCCCAACTCCTACAAGTTGAACTATGCACTCCGGGATGGTTGTGTGATCACCTTATCTGCCAAGACATTACCGAGTGAGTATGCTTCCCCGATAAATGCCATATTTTTCAAATGCTTTATAGGCAAAAATACTTAGGGTGTAACATAAGTTCTGTCCCTCATACTTCGAGGCGTTTTAAAAAATTCATAACTTTGGTATTTATCCATCAATTTTCTTGAACTTTTTTTTATTTTTAGAACAAGTACTTCTCTTTCATTTTTGCGAGAAAAATCGATTTTAATCTTTCATTTAGAGAAGTTATGATTTTTTTCTCTTATAGGCCCTAAATTGAAATTTGACCATATTTTTTCTCTGGTCTTAGCTGAACTATACTGCTAAGATAGCAATCCAAATTCTACTAAAAAAAATAGTTCAAATGATCCTCTTTTAAAAACATAAAAAAGAAAAATTGCAGAAATTTAAACCACGACTAATATGGGGTCTCCAAAAGCACCTATAAATTAGGCAATTTCTTGGGTTAAAATGACAATTTCAACTGTGAGAGTATTTCAATTGTTAAAATCATTTTAATTCTATAGTATTATGCCATAATAGGTCATATAATTTAAAAATTTAATTTTTATGGCTAGTTTTGGTAAATTTCATAAAAAATGATTTTTTGAACAATAGGCTCAAAATCGATGTTTCAAAAGAACACCTTAAAAAAATTGAACATTTCCGCTAGGAAGCTCATTTTTACCCATAATATTCAGCAAATTTTTTACCCATAATATTCAGCAAATTGTGCTCTATCTGATACCTTTTAATTTGGTTCTCTAGCCCTTTTTATTATTGAGAAAAAATTTGTCCAACATGACCATGTCAAAAATGACCACTGGTTATATTTTGTCTAAAAACTACCCTGAAATTTAAGAAAGGGTTATTGATCTTTTGTGTGAAAAATGGGAACTTATCATCGATCATAATATGGATATTTCGAAAATTGGTTATATTCTATTTGGTTTTTAAATAATTATTTTTATATCATATGTGAAAGAGGGACAGAACTTATGTTACACCCTAAGTACCTAATTTTCGAATTAGATACTTGTTGAATATGATATGATGACATATCAAAAACGATGCCAAACCGGATTTAGCATCAAAAACTATCTCTTCCTTTCGAAAAACTTGAAATTTGCTAGGTTTCAATTCTCATCAGCAGGTGTTTTTGGCCACATGACCCATAAGATTCTGTTCAGCCATATGCTTATCTTGAGCGATTGTTTTTGCTCTGAAAAATTCCAAAAAAACTGGAAAGATTTTAGAAGTAAATTATACAAATATTATCGAATATTAGACCATCCATCCAAACCAAAGTTATCATTAAATTATTATCTAAAATTATTTATGAAATTTTGAATAAAATTATAAAAATACAATGACATTTTGTTCCAGAGAATGGAACATTCGCTGTCCGATTGTTGTCTAACACTCCCGAGCCAATTCCAGGGCGTAAGTTAAAATTTATAGTAACTTATACACTTTTCCGAAACTGCTAACCTGTAAGTTTACCCTACTATCTTTTTGAAAATTGGCAGTTAGCGAAACAATGTTTATAATGAATGTGAGGGAAAAGGACATTGAACTGCACACACGACTCTCCAATTCAACGGTAAGGTCTGGATTAACGTAAAAATATAAAATACCATAAAAGATTGGGTACTTGTTAAGTTTAGATCCCCAGGATTTTTTTAAATTTTTTTTTGCCAATTTTAGCAAGATTAAAATCATTCAAACGACAAAATCAAATATTTTTATCTGAAAATGCGACAAATTGATGTTTAGAAAAAAAACCCTAAAACCTTAGGATGACCCCTCGAAAACCCTAGGTATGATTTTAATCTCGCTAAAATTGTCAAAAGATAATAAAAAATTCAATGGAGTCTAAAGTTAACAAGTACCAAAGCTTGGTGAGAAGCGAACCTCGAGAAGAGCTTACTCTATAGCCCCCACGGCTCCTAGAAACCACACCATTCAAAAAATTTTTATGTTTGGTGAAATCCGCAAACATAAAGCCTCAACTTTTGGCTTTTTTATTTTTTGAATTTCCTTGAAAATTTTTGAAATTTCAAAAAAACATCGCTTTTTGCATTTTTCAATTCAACGAAATTCGAAAAAAAAACAAATAAATTCGCGCCCGCACATTTTTATTTATTTTTAGAATTTATTGCGCGGGAATTGGTTTGCGGACGCCAACAAAAGCAGTATCGAAATTGAGCTCAGAGTGTTTGACAACAATTACACAGTGCTTGTTGATAACAAATTATTGGCAAATGTCACGAATCTTGACCCACTCTGGGCAGTCAACTACACCTATGTAAGGGGGAAAATAAATTTTGAAGCGAATTTCCGGTGAAAAGTATTTGGGGATGGGTTGATGGAACCTACGAAATTTGTGAGATAGGGCAAAAAATTAGCCTACAAAATGGAGTCCAAGTCGGTTCAAATTATATTTTGCAAAGTTATGGCGCAAATATCTCTGACAAATTCAAAAAAAAAATCACAGAACAATAAAGCACGGGATAACAGGGAAATTGGTGCATGCATTTTTCAAATAAGGTCTTATTAAGAATTAAAAAAGATGCCAATTTGGTCAAATCTGGCCTAAAAAAATTTATATTAGGCAAATAAATGCAGAATATATTCTGCGGTCGCCAGAATGTGGCCAGGTTGCACGATTTTCGGAGACAACAAATCCTTGAAACTAGAAATCGACATTTTGAGAAATCCACTATCAGTACACAGTATCAGTAGTCGAGGAGTACCAGTACACAGTACTCAGTGTTAAAAAACTGGAAAAAACTGAACTGATTTCGCACTGATTTATTTTTCATCAGTACTATTGTGCATTTTACCAGTATCACTACCAGTTTTTTAATTCAATAAATTTTTGAAAATTTGAGAAAAATTGAATAAATATACTTGCAAAAAATGAGTTTTTTAAAATTCAATTATCAATTTATATAGTTGATAATTGAAATTTAAATAGGGGTTTTCAAATCAATAATGCAAATCTGGGTGAGTGGAAAAGGGAGAGAGTCAGAGGAAAAAATGAGAAAAATTTGAGAAAATTAAAAAAAAAGAATAAAAAGGAAAAAATTGTTATAGTGTAAAAAATTCACATTTTTTTCCTTTAGAGAAGAGATCACTTTTTACTTGTAGGCCAGCGATCGTATGGCCATAGGAGAAATTTGAAATTTTTTCTTAAGAAAAATGCCTTTTAGACAGATGACTTAGGGATTTTTGTTCAAAATTTTCCGAAAATTTATGGGTTTTTGTTCAAAATTTTCCGAGATTTTCCGAGAGATTCAAGGATTTACAGTCAAAATTTTCGTAATTTTGCCTTTTTTAGGGGTGTAAAATTAGTACTGTAAAATACTGTACCAAAACCCAGTATCAGTAGTCAGTACACAGTATCAATAGTCGAGGAGTACCCGTATACAGTACTCAGTTTTAAAAACACTGGAAAAATTGAACTGTTTTTAACACTGATGGGCGAAAATACCATTTTCAGTACCCAGTAGAACTGGTAAATACAGTGCCACTACTGTTCGATCTCTACTTGAAACTACGATATACTCATGAGCACAAGTGTCATCTCTCTTTCTCTAAACTCCCTGTTCTCTAACATTTTCTGCTTCTCTATTCCAACGTGAATTGGACAAAAAGAGGTCGAACACGGCTTTTCGTTTCAATGAACAACTCCGCCTTAGAAAGACAATGCAACCGTGCCACTCACTGGCGACCGCAGAATAATTCTAAATATTTTGAAAAGAATACCTCTTAAAATGCGATTTTTGAAGAAATGTAAAACCGAATATTTGAAAAAAAAACTATTTCTGTAGGATCTTTTATAGCTTTTGCCCAGCAAGATTTAAAAACTGTTTGGATTTGATTGTCAAGGTGGTAGTTTTTCAACGTTCTAACAGCGAAAAAAACATCTTATTAATTTTTAAACCATTGCAGATCTCTGGTGATCTGAAACTCATTGGAAAGAAACCAGTCAACGTACAGTGTGAACCCAAGCATTCTGCATTTGTAATTTAATTCAACCAAATTTTAAAAATAATAAAATTTTGCGAAAAGAGGCCACGAAATGCGCCATCAATTGATTCATCATATATATTGGACGAGATGAAGCCGACAATGATTGAATTTCGTAACTTGCGCTTCAACCCGGCAGGAGCTGTTAGTGTCTTTTTGCTGAAGGGTTGTCCAAAATTCGACTTGACTGGTAAAAGTTAAAGAAATTTTTGTAGGATTTTTTCCATGCTGGATCATCGAAAAGGGTCAAAATGAAACAAAAGTTTTTGAAGCAGTTCCCTTTGCTTCGATAAAGGTTAATCACGACATAAGCTTTATAAAAAAGTTGTGTTTTCTGTTTTGGATGAATTCATTTTGACCCTTTTCGAGAAAAAATCCCAGCACCGGATTTTTTAACTAAAAAACATCTTAATTTAGTTTTAAATAGCCAAAGAAATTCTTTTAAATTTTGTCCTTCGATTATCGCGAAATATTTTTTAAAATTTTATCGATAAGATGTAAAAAAAATTCTGGGAAACCAACCCCATTATAAAAATCTTAGCGCTTTATTAGCATGGTGCCGAAGGCGTAAGCCTGTGCTTCATAGTGGTTCAGCGCAAAATTTCCATAATATTCAAATTCTTCGAGTTTTTTTACAAACTTTCCAGTTAGCACCTCGCAAAGAATTAATATCAATTTCACTAATGAAATTTTATTTTTTATTTTACTAAAGAAAATTCATTTCGAAAAAACAATGATGAAAATTCCACGAAAAATTTTTTTTGTTCAAAAATGTAAACACACCTAATACATAAAAGTCATGACTTTAATTGATGCATAAATTGTTTTCAGTTTGCACTCATGCCACGGAATACAAAATATCTTTAAATCCACAAGCGCACTTAACAGTTGAATATTTTACACACAGCCGACAGCCAAAGGTTAGGAATATGCAATTTTAGCATCCTAAAAATGAAAATTTCGCGCGAGCTAACAAATTTGTCAGGGGACCAACAGTTCAGGGTCAGAAAACCAAATTTTTGATCAGCAATGATCATCATTAAAAAGTGATATGAATTGGCAAAATTTTAGAGAAAGAGCATTCATTCTAGTTCGCCGAACCTAACTAAAGTTTGGTGGGTTTTTCTACAATAATTTTTTTTTCTAAAATATAGTAAATGTGGCTGGCGCTAGTTAAAAGGAAGGAGTTTTTGAAAAACCACTAAAAGGGTCCCCCCGTTTGGGAAAATTTTTTTTTGCTTTTTTTCAACACTTTTGCTCAAAAAATAAAAAATGGAAAAAAAAATTTTTTGGTTTTCAAATGAAAAGGGTCCCCCTGTTCATTTTAGGCTTTTCAAAAAGTCCTTCCTTTTAACTAAGCGCCAGGGTGGCAATCTCCAAACCACTAAAATGCAGCATTTGCCTTTTTTTGACCAAGAAAATGCGGCAAAAATACGGAAATTCTGATGAAAAATGCGGCAAAAAATGCGGCATTTTTTAAAATCTTTTAAAAACAACATAAAATTACTGAAAAATGTTTATTCTGCACATTTCTCGCAACTTTTCACTTTGTCCAGCAATTGTTGATTGGAAATAAAGAGATCGTGTAAGAGTGATCTTTGGCGGTAATGTACACTCTACAGTTCACCTTCTCTTGGGGGGGGGGGGGGTTGGCGGCGGTCCCGATAGGGGCCGCCGGAGAAAAATTTTAAGAATTTTTGGCCATTTTCATAAGAAAATTGAGCGTTTTTTGAGGCTAATTTTTATAAAGAAACCTATATATATATATAGAGTGAGGGTGTCGGCGGTCCCGATAGGGGCCGCCGAAGAAAATTTTTAAAAATTCAGGCTCTTTTTCTTAAGAAAATTGAGATTTTTTTTGCTTAAAAAAGAACGCTTTTTATGAGGAAATTTCAATGTATCGGCGGTCCTTAGGAGAAAAATTTGAGATTTGAGGTTCTTTTCTTAAGAAAATTGGTCATTTTTTGGTTAAATTTACAAAAATCCAAAAATGCAGCAAAATGCGGCAATGGACAAAAATGCGGAAAAAATGCGGCAGAGAGGGCAAAAATGCGGCTGTTTCGCCACCCTGACTAGCGCCGTAAATGTTATGAGTTATGACTAGTCAGAATTCAGAAATTACGTGTCGCCTTTAGTCTATGACTTTAAGAAATATTATATGCGCAAAATATGGCGATAAAATATCGACGAAAAAATTTCAAATCTGGATAAAAAAATATAGAAATTTCCGCAAATACTGTATGGATTAAAATTTGGAAAATATGGACAAATATTTGACGAAATTTTTGGCAAATTTCTTCAAAAATTCACCTTTAATCCTTTAAACTCAATTTATATAAAGAAACTTGATTAGAAATAAAGATTGTTTTCGTTTAAAAAAATTATAAAATTCGTAAAATTTTACCAAAATTTTTTTCAAACAACATTTGGAAATATGGAAAACATGGATATGGGCTAAAAGGTCTAAATAATATAAAAATGCTTTTTACATGATTTTCAGTCCTTACAAGTTAGTGTGTAGAATAAATTTTGATTTCTTTACAATTTGGAATCAAAGTCATGACATCGATTATGTAGTTGTCATAGATATATAAGTGTTGAAACGAAAGAAAGCATTGTAGTAATTTTAATTTAACAAATCCAGAATTAGCAAATTATTCTGATCAAAAACACAAGAAAATTTCAATTAGGTATTTGAAATTGATTCCAAGCGAAATTTCGGTATATTTATTGGGAATCCAAAAAAAAATTAATAAGCTTACTAGCATAATTTTCGGCAAATTTTTCCCTTTTTACGTTAAGATGATCTAGGCAAAAAAGGACTTTCAGGTTTTGATTGGCTCTATCGACCTTTTATAACATTCCAGTCCCAACTTCGCAGACTAAAAAACCCTTTTTTCGGAAAATTAATAGTGTAATGGAAAAATGAAACGGCAAGAATTCGCAAATTAATTCTGAATTTTTTTTTATTGATTCTGATCAACATGGATCGAATTGAGCAATTTATTCAAAAAAGTCGATTTGGAATTAGATCATAACCAGCGACCAACGCTAGATCTTTAACGATCTAATTGCAAATCTGGATAAAATATAAAAAATAAATTTTTATTAATTTAGTCTGGAGAAGGCCGAAGGCTCGGAGTTTCGGCTTCGGGCGGCTCTCGGCAGGATACATATCACAGGACAATCTTTTTTGAATTGGCCAATGACAATATGGAGAATAAATGGCCAAGAAAGCAATACATGAAAGAGTGGGAAATCTTTGCCCATGATGTATGTAGCGGTCCTGGTCCAAAAAATAAACAAAAAATTGAATATATTCTGATCCAACATCAGAAGGAATGATTAACTCTGGTCCAAAATCAGAAGGAATGATTCCATTCCAATAACAGAAATAAAATGATTATTTCGACAGTGTTGATTGGTTTTGACAGTAAAATATTTTGAATAATAACGAAAAGTACAAGTACAAACTTTTTAAAAAGTAATTTAAACTATTTGATTCGTGATGATTTTTGGGAAAAAATTTTGCTATTTATATTGATTTTTATATAATTTAAAATTTCAAAAAAATTAACTTAAGCATATAATTCTACTCGTACATTTGTTTTGCTTTATAAAAATATGCTGCCTAAATCCCCGTCGAAACTAATGTTTTTCTTCTTTGATATTTTATTGAGCCTGATCATCTTGGATCAAATTGATCAATTTATTCTGAATTTTATTGCGAATCAGAATAAAAAAATCGCTTCGATCCAAAATCATAATTCTGATAGAAGCCAGTACATTTCAACGATTATATCAATTTAATCCTTCTTATTAATCTCAATTACAGCTTTTTTATTAAATTATTTTCAGTATGCGGACTTTATGCAGGTCATTTATTTTTGTATCTAAATCGGCAATTATTTGAAAAAGAAACGTATGATAGCCAGTTTTTAAATGACTTTCAATTGATGTATTGTTTGCGATATATTATATAAAATTATTTGATTATTTAACGACCTTTCTGTGATTTGATATTAGTTGAAATTTTAAATCCCTTAATAGAAATTCTGCAAGCATAAATGTGTTAATATTGGGCTCGCCGAAGGCGAGCCCAACAATAAAAACTTTTGCATTTCAAAATCAAAAATCTTACAGCACCCACATATTGAACAGTCCTTTCTCTTTTTTCTTACTTAGTTTTTATTTATTTGTGTAGTTTCAGCCCTAATTTTGAAATTTGGTCTGCCACCCCCCCCNCCCGTTAACAGGAAAATACCGTTTTATTTTATTATTAATTTGGCTATAACTCCAACCCAACTCAGTAGAATAATGTAGGATATTTACAAATAGTGCTAAATGCAAAATTTTGGCCGAAAACTTTTTAAGACTACTAGGCCGTAGAGATGCTCGAGACACAGATTTTTCCCGAGACTCGAGAAACGAAACCGAGACCGAGATTTGACCCCGAGACCGAGACTTGAGACTGAGACCCAAAAAACCCAAGAAAAATCTTGAGACCGAGACTCTCGAGCATCTCTACTAGGCCGAAAGTATGGAAAGTCATTGTGCAGAAATTTATCTATTTTTTGGTATTTTTATTTTTCGAAATTCAGCCAAAAAGTTCGAAATAATTCCTAAAAAATGTATTCGGTATTTGGGAAAATTTCGATTTTTCGAAATTCGTAAAAATAAGTAGATAGAGCATAAAATTCTGTACAATGGCTTTTCACACTTTCTACTTAGTAAGTCTTTAAAAAATTCGGCCTAACTTTTGCATTTGGTTTATTTAACATCCCATTTGGCACTATTTTTTAACGCTCTAGCACCACTAGAACTCAGAAACTTCGCTTCCCCCAAACTTTTTTTATATTTCATAGAAGCCCAAATTTAATAAAAGAAAGATGGTCCTACATTTGGCCTTTTTGGTTTTAAAATTTCCTTGAAAAATTTTGAAATTTTCAAAAAAAATTTCAGGGAAATTCGAAAAAACTAAAAAGCCCAAAAGTGAGGCCTAAAAATTCTACACATTTCTGCTTTTTATACTTTAGTTTCGGCTTAGGAATTTGTAAAAAAAGTTTTTGGATTCAGGGATCTGGTTCCTAGGTAGTAAGCTGACCCCTTTAATTTAATTTGCAAACAATCGATTCGACTAACATTGGTCAAAAAAGAAATTAAAATATTTTTAGTAATATTCAAGGAGCCCCCCTTTCCTGTCAAATAATTAAAATTTTTAACATGAACGTGGATCCAAGGATTAATAAATCGTTGAATCCGAATCTGACGTAAAATTTTTACTTAACTCGTTTGATAGCGTAGGTTTCTGAAATTTCATTTTTGGAAAATTTGATGTATAATGGTGAAAAAAATAAAAATTTCACATGATGTCCCTTGCTGAAACTCACGTCATATAATGAGTAGGGCTGTAAAAAAAGGCATAAAAAATCGCCAAAAAGACACGAAAAAGGCTCAAAAGTGCGAAAAAAGGCACGAAAAAATGATAAAAAAGGCATCAAAAATGTGACGAAAAATAGCAAAAAGTCAATCAGAAAATTAAAAATTTTATTGCATTCCCACCAACGCCGCCCAAAACTGTACTCTGATTAGGCAAGAAGCATTTTTTGATTTTTTAATTTTTTGAAGAAATTTTAAAGGGGATTAAGGAAAAGGATATGTTTATTTTTTAATTTTTACGCTTTATTTTCATTTTTTTCTTTTCTCATTCTCTTCGAAAATTAAAATTTTTCAATTTTTGGCTCTCTATTCAAAAAATGAGCAAAAATTTGTAAAATTTGAACAAAAATTTGCTCCAAAAGTCAAAAAAGGCAAAAAAAAAGGCATAAAAATCCCAAAAAGGGTCAAAAAGGCAAATAAAAATCGATGTTAGACGGTTCTAACAAAGCCAAAAATGTGTTTTACGTGGTTTTTAGACTATTATGAGTCAGCAGAAAAAAAGGCATTTGCCTTAAATTTGCAGCCCTAATAATGAGATACGCCAAAGTGGACGTAAATTTCATATGTTTTTGTTGCTTTTTAAATATTTTTAATTTTTCGACCCGAAATGAGGTGACCTCTTTGACTATTTTCGACTCATAATTTTCAAGATTAATTAAATATCGAACAACATACTTACGGGTATAATGTCAAAAGTTAAGGTACTTAACAAAGATGGAGTCGACGTTGGCCGATGGGAGCCTCATCTGGAACCAAGACCAGTGCCGTCATTGAACGGGGACAGAATGTTCGAGCCGGACAAAACCACGGCCCCGTGGCACATTGGGCACAAAATCACGAATTGGGCCAATGGGGACTACATCAAGTTGCGCATCAAGATGAAGAAAGTGATAAGTGACAATGGCATCATAGCGATGAACCTGTACAGAGGCTACCCAGGATGGATCAATGAAAAGAGGAAAAATTTGGATTGTAAGTGTTGTCAGTCGTGGCGCGACTTTGCAGATCCCGACATTAGCGCATTCGACTTCTGCGGACAAAAAATGGAAATTAAAAAATGGACCCACGGTAACGAAAACGCTCATCCAGCTGATGCTTACCGACGCTTCAAAATGTAGTGCCCAAGTCGCCGCCATCATTCCAAGAGTCAATATGCATTTTTCTATTCTATCTGCAAAAGTCTGATCCGCAAATGTTAGGCCCACAAATCGGATGGTCGTTTTCAGATTCTTATTATTGATCAGCAACATTAAGTAGAAATTCCAAATTCATATAATCAGTAAATCAAGCTTCCTAACCAGCAATTGGGAGGGTGTGCGAAAAATCGTATCATATGAGGATTATGAAAAAAAATGCTTAAATGGAATTTTCGAGGAGAATCGAATATTTCGAAAAATCGAATATTTTTGAATTGAAAATTAGATGCATAAATGACGAAAAAAATATTCTCGTTTATAAAATTATTGCTGTATAAAATTGTACAAAATTTGAATTTTTCCATAACCTCGATTAATACAAATTTTTCAAAAAGCCGAATTAAAATATTTGGTACCAATTCAAAGTAATTTTTTCTGTTCAAATTTATTTCAAATGTTTCAGTTGGCCAAGTAATGCTTCGTATGGAAATCAAACCGAAAGTTGCAGAGGTTAACTTTGAAGCTGATATTTGCTGGTGGAAAAATCTCACAGAGAGACCGTGTGAAGATGAAAGAATCTTAAAGAATAAAAAGCCAAATTTTCCGGACAATGCAGAGCGACCATTTCAGGTATTATTCGAGAGATAATAATATATATTATGGGTTAGGGTCACATATAGGTGACACTTGGAGTTTACCGTATAGGTATCTCTAAATAAGAAGCTCCCCTTTTTTAAATTCCCTTTGGAGGGCCCCTTATGTTATAGATGTCCCTTTTTTGTATGGACAAAATAAATGTCCCCATATTGGCCCAATCCAAATAAATGGCCCAAACCCAACAAAAATGTCAAAAAAAAATCTGTAAGAGGGTGTAAATTTATTAAATTAAGGGGGATTGGCGGTTAAGGAAAAGTTTTATTAGAAAATTTTTTCTTTTCTAACTATAATCTGCAAAAATAAACTTTTCTTTTCATTTCAAGAATGGAACTCAAGCTCTCTCCCAGAACCTACCTATGTAGAACACTTCAATCTTCCAACCCTTTAGAGTCATTTTTAAATTTTCAGAGAAGGTTTTTGGACATTAGTGAAACCAATTTTAATTTTATTTATCCATTTGGCCCAATTGGTCAGTTGTGAATTTTTACCGTACCTGATTAGGTTTATCAAGAACTATTAATTTACAGGCTGACAAAGAGTATGTGATCCACATAAAGGCCCACAAGAATAAGGACAACAACCGTGAATATTCAAACGGGCTTAAGCTGCATGTATTTGATAAGAGCGGGAAAAACAGGTTGGCCACATTTGCGCCGGTTTATGGTCCGCCCTCCTACACCATCGAATATTTCCAAGTAAGTTGGTATACCTATGTATGTAGGATCCACACCAGAGGATTGGACGGAATCTAAATGTTTTATTCCGGGAACCGAGACTCGGAATTCTGTACGAATTTTAAAATTCTGGGTTCTGAATCCGGAATTGGCTTTCACACTCATGTCATTAACAATGACTAATCAAATTTCATAAAATTCATGTAACTTTTCCTCTAGTTACAAGAAGGCGATTTGTATCTGATGGAGGAGCCAAAGTTTTGCAAGAAGGACAATAAGAAGTGCTAAAATCAAGATACCCCTATAATCCGGATATATTTTTTAAATCCATGCTTATATGCTTTTTATCCACCCATTATACCCTTATATATTATTATCCAGCCGAATATATTCTTATGGCCTCTATTCATTAACATTATTTTTTAATCCCTCTTATCCTCTTCACACTTTGTAATCATCTGATCATACAATCCATTTTTAATCTTCTATATTTTTGGTACATGTCTCGTTTACATCTTTATTTTTCGAATTTTCCAATAGAAAAATATGAAAAATATTTTTCGATAATGAAAAATTTCCTTCGAGAGGGTTCGAACCTACGTCACCCTCTCGTACCCAGACTAGATTGAATCCACTCGGCCATACCCGCCGAGAGTGAAAGTATCACTGCAGTTTTTGCGTCAATCAAGTCTAGACATGTACTTTACACTAGGGTTGCCACGGGTCCCCGCGGGGACCCCGTCCCCGTCCCCGCGAGGGTCGCCAGTCCCCGTCCCCGCGGCCTTGTCCCCGCGGGGACACGGGGACAAAATGCACCCCTAAGAATGAGGAAATCGACTGAATTCGATCAAAAATTTCGAGGTTTAGAGGAAATTTTGCTTAGAAAAAATGATTAAAATAGAGAAAAAATGTGATTAAAATTCTTGAAAAGAGATGTGTTTTCAAAATTTTTCTCCGGCGCCCTCTGTAGGGGCCGCCGGCTAACTTTAGATTGTAAATTTCTAATATTTTTTCGAAAATGTGCTGGATAGTTTCCTGGAAAGGGGTCAAAATGTTAATACCCACAATAAATTTTTTGAACCTTGGGCCACCACCAAAAAAAATATAAAATTATACTTGATTTTTTGGCCGTTCCATTTTTTCGAAATTCTCTGAAATTTTTATTTCCTTAAAAATATGATTTTTCGATAGCGTCGAAAAAATTTCATAAATTTTCAAGGAACTTCTCAGAAATCCAGAATTAAATTTATAAAAAATTGAACCGTAACATTTTGTAAAAAAATTTAGTCGACTTTCCGCTCATTTGAGATATGATTCTACAGAATTCGAATTTTTCAGAAAAAAATTTTGGAGAAAATTGAATTTTTTGGGAAAAATTTCTTTATCAAATAAAATTACTAATTTTCTTAAGAAAACGACCTAAAATTCTCAAAATTTTTGTTCAAAAATTTTTCACTAAAATTCAAAAATTTTTTCTCATAATTCTTATCCATTTTAGGTAATGGATAAGGTGACCATTTTTTAAGATCAACTTTTCAAAATTTTTAAGTGCTAGCGATGAAAATACAAATTAGTTCCAAATCTTGAAAAATTATTTTATAAATAAAATTGGTATAAAAAATTGGTTTTTTAAATACATTATTTTATTTAAAGCGATTTTTGTTTAAGAAAAATTATTTTTCTCGAAATTTTTTCAACAATTAAAAGACAGAAAAATTTCTTGTCCCCGCGGGGACCCCGCCCCCGCGAAAATGTGTCCCCGTCCCCGCGAGGGTCGCTAGTCCCCGTCCCCGCGGTGACCCGTCCCCGCGGGGATTTATGCAACCTTACTTTACACCCAAAAATTGATTTAACATCGGATAACGAACAAATAGCTCTAAACCAAACAAGCATCAATTTTTAACCTTTATATACTAATATGATTTATTGCTTTTTTTGTTTTAAACACCTCTAATCTGATGGTTTTTCCTTTCGTTTTACCCCAAATTTACATTTTTAATCTTTTTAATTTAATCCAATTTTTAATTCATCTAATCATAATCACCACTGGATAAAATTTTTATAAAAATCTAAAAACTCCTTTGTGCTATCAACCGGAGGCTGAAGCTTACAAAGGATCATTTTCCAATGCTTTTCGGAATTTGCTTATTCCATTTCCACTATAGTAAAATCTTTTAGTCATTTTCAAATTTAATTCTGAAACGATGTTGAACTTCTTTTCTCTAGTTGGATACTTTCCTGTTAACGGAGGGGGGAGGAGGGGGAATTTTTATCAGGGAGGCTTATAATTAGGGTGAGGATAGTTAGGCAAATGCCTATTTTTTTCCTGACATCAGAACGTCGAAATAGCCACGAAAAACGCATTTTCCACTTGATTAGAAGCTTCTAGAGTGACTTTTAATTTGCCTATTTTTGCCTATTTTGCCTTTTTCGTGCCTATTTGCCTACTTGCCTATTTTATGCCTATTTTGGCAATTTCAAGCATATTTTGTGCCTATTTTGTCATTTTTAGCCAAAAATGCCTAAAAATTTTGTCTTTTTTGGCACTTCCAGCCTATTTTTGCATTTTAAAAATTTGTAGACATTTTGGACAAATTTTGCAAATTTTAGGCATTAATTTGCCCCTCTCCCCTTAAAAAGTTAGCTGCCTCCTCCCTCCCTCCCCCAATTAACAGGAAAGGACATCTGGCTATTGTACTTTTTCACATAAAACCTATTTCTTTTGGGTGTAAGATGTATTCTTTAGTAAAAAATAGTAAAATAAATCGCTTCAGAATAAAAATGAAAAAAACTGAATTGGCCATAAGCTCATAAGTGTATTTTTTGTCGATAAAAGAATTTTAAGAAAGTCGGAATCCCTTTAGTACCTACTAGGAGAGTGCTATTAAAAAAACTCGACCCATAAAAATACGGTATATCTATCATAGCTAGTTTAAATCATATTAAACATCGTAAAATTTCCATTTTATTTTACTTTTTTTTTAATCAACAATGATCATCTTAAAATACATTTTCCCATAAGCGCTTTTATCTCCAATGAATCATCACAAATAGGCATGGGAATGGGGCAATTTAATCAAATTCCCATTTACATTGGATGTGAAAATGGGAATTGGATGTGAAATTTTTTTTCTTTAATAATTTAGTATATAGTAATCCATATAGATAGGTCCTAAGGATTTTATTATTTACAAAAAAGATATTATTAGTTTAAGCTGCTTATGCGGTTGTATGACATTTGTAGCTCTCGCTATAACTCGGTTCAAAACAAAACTAATGAAATGAGTTTGATGTCAAAAAATAGAGTTAAAATTAGCTACAAAATGAGAATGAGCATGTTACCATTGTATTATGAAAAAATATGGCCAAAATTAAATAATTTTGCACAATTTATTTTTTTACAGTGATCAATCAATTTAGTGGGAGTAGGTTCTTTTATAGCTAATTTTTGCCCTCTTTTTTTGATTCCAAATCATTTTTACGGATTTGAACTGAGTTATAACGAATGGGCCACAAATGCTAATGCAACTTCAAGACTTCGCTTACTCGAGATTTTTATGTACGTATTAAATAAATTAAGAAAAACTAACTGCACTCGCCTACTGTAAAGGTTTTTTGAAGGAAAAACCGCATCCCAAAATTTTATGCCCACTTTCATTAGCGTTAAGGGACGTTAAAAAACCACCGACGTTCATCTTAAAATGCAGCAGATGCAGGACGTTAAAAAACCACCACGAGCTATAGTCTGGCCGAAAACTTTTTTTAGACTTAATAATAATAGGCCGTAAGTATAAAAAGCTATTATGCTGAATTTTTGCTCTATCTTCTGATTTTTTGAATTCGAATAAAAATTTCGAAATATCCCCTAAAAACCTTATTTTCGATATTTCGGGGAAATTTCGAACTTTTGGCCTAATTTCGAAAAATTAAAAAAAAAACTAGATGATAGAGCATAAAATTCGGCACAACTTTGCTTTTTATAGTTTTGGCATAGCTATTTTCAAAAAAAAGTTTTCGGCTAGACTAGCACCTTAAAATAAAATTTTGTCCTTTTAGAGTTCTTTCAGATACAGCCTACAATAATTTCAAGAGAATGCTGTTCATTTTCATTATTGTACTGACAATTATCGGGAATACCAAAGGTATTTTTTGCATTGGAGTTCATTCTCATTCTGATTTTAAGGCGTGGACAATGAAAATTGCACAAATAAATTGTCCATATTTTATCCACATGAACTAATCAAACACACATGCAAGGAAAATGGGTTGGTAAATTCAAAAAAATTTTACTAGAAATTAAAACAGATTTTCAGCTTAATGAAATAAAGTTTTAATATTTTTTTTAATTTCGCAGTTTCAATTGAATGAAGAAGTACATTTTTCTTTGTGTACCCTCTTACTCTTGGGTACCTTCCCCATTGTGCGAAGAATGTTTCGAATGAAAAATTAAAAAAATATATATGAAAAATTAGCTAGTTGATGAGATCAAAATTTCCGCATCAAAAAATTCCTTAGGAGGCAAAAATGGATATATTGCCTAAAATTAGCCGCCCATTCCATAAAGGGATAAAATGTTTCGCAAAGTAAAATTACCCAATGGATTAGAATTATACCCAACTTTTCTTTAAGCCAAGTTCTTGGATAGGAAAAATTATTTCATTTTTAAATGAATAAATTTTAAAAAAATGAAAATGGTTTATTGTTTAGTCGCCAGAAGTGAGATCAATTTGCAATTTTTTGGTAGCGCGAACTTTGAAACAAAAGCACTATTTAGGTTATAAATCGGTCCAAACGAATCCTAAAGAAAACGATATTGGTGTCAAAATATAGCACTATAAATTAGCTACAAATAAGCCTAAGGCCTTCCGAATTGACCCATTGCAAAAAATTCTGCCAAAAGAATCATTTGTATCGGCCAATTCCCAAAAATGCAGACACGTGTGATTTTAGACTGAGCAAATTCGGATGGGCGTAGGCTCAGTTTATAGCTATAAATTAGCCTATCTCTTCACAGTATGCTTATTTCTCTAGGGTTGGCTTAAACCGAGTTATAATCCAAACAGTGCTTTTCGTTTCTTTTCGCTCGACCAAAAATTGCAAATTTATCTCACTCTAGCAACGGAGCAATAACTACCCCTAAGAACCGGAAAAGGGGGTCTCATGTCATAAAGTGATGTATAAATCGTTTATATTATTAAAAAATTGAAGTAAAAAATAAAACATTTCAACGATATTTTGTGGCCCATTCCACAACTCACTTCAAATGTCCAAACGAATGATTTTATTGGCAAAAAATACAACATTAAATAAGTTATAGGAATTTAATCTCCTGATAGAATTGGTAATTTTGAAAAAATTATGATCGCAACATAGTCAGTTAATTATCAGATAAAAATTTTTCAGCAAAAAGCTCATTATCTACCCGTATACTTTTACGAATATGGGCGGCATATTATCGCCCGACAGAAAGCCATCGCGCCGCTTTGAACTTCCATACTCCGAACCGGAAACAAACAAAGCCATAACTTGTGCCACCAGAGTATCTAGCAAAATACGGTTCTTACTCAGCTTTAAATTTAATTTTAAAAAAATCTAAAAATAACTAATAAACGGTGAATATTTCCATTAATGGATGAGGAAAAAATATAAAAAAAATTTCTAAAAATTTTGACGATACTTGTAATGCGAACATCAGTGCTGTGCGTGTTGTGAAGTCTGTTACTTCCTTGGAGAATGCGTCCCAGGCGGGATCCAGACGACCCCTTGAAAACTCGAACCCTGACCGATCCCAAGCCTAATAACTCGGCTTAGACGCAACCTAGAAAAATTTTCTTGATGTAAAAAGATAGAGCATAAAATAAGCTAGGAAATGAGTCTAATTATATTTTAATTGGCCCAATACGAGAATAGTTGTGGCCAAGATAATCATTCGTATTGGCCTTTTCCTGCCAAGAGTGATTATCTTGGCCATAACTTTTTTTGGACTTGGCCAATTCAAATGGATGAAAGCTAATTTTGTAGCCAATTTGATGCTAAATCTTATGACATCAAGATCATTTTTCTAGATTATGTTTAAGCTGAGTTATTAAGCTTGGGAATAGTTAGGGGTCGAGTTTTCAAGGGTCGAATGGTCTTTTTTTCAAGGATCGAATGTGACCCGTCCCAAGCTTCTTTATAACTTGATATAGAAATTTCGCACATTGTTGTCGCATGTTGACCACCGTATCCGGTCATTTGATAGCCTATTCATTAAAACTTCAGTTCAAATGCAACCTTGAGAAACGTAGTTGGAAGAAACAAATAAATAAAAAAATTAGCTACAAAATGAGGCCAAAGCCCATTTGAAATGGATCAATGTGAAAAAATTTTGGCCAAAATACTGTGAATTTGGCCAAAGCCATGCATTTTGGCCATAACTTATTTCAGAATGGACCAATTCGAATTGGTTTAGGCTCATTTTATAGCTAATTTTTTGCTCTATTTTATTATATCAAACACATTTCTCCAGATTGCTTTTGAAGCGAGTTATAGTGAAATGACAGGGAACCATTGACCACAATGGGAATGTGATCGCTGCCAAATGTCAACACAAACGGCCATTTGCTTAGAGGGTTAGGTCACTTCTTTTAGAATGATTTCTGATGATGTACATAGTGATAATAGGCCCCGAATTCTTGCATTCGATTGGTCGATCTTCTAAGAAACATTGTGGGTCGTTATTGTCAGCTTACTGAGCACCCAATGCGTCACGCGTCTTCTTCTGCCATGTGGTCCCATAAAAAAATCGTCAGCATGCATTGTTGTTTGCAAATGTCTTGTAATCCGACAAAATAACTATCATTCATTAGACGATGATAAGATCCGTGATATTCTAGGGGATAACTGAGAATTTTGGATGGTTGTTTCGGTCCTTGTGTAGTTTGTGTCTCCGATTTGAACCCCAAAACTTTGGGAAAAGATTTTTTAAAATTTTTTTGTGAACAAATGAGCTCCCTAGGGTTAATTTTTGATGCGGAATCCGATTCTGACGCCCATTTGACGTATTGCCGTCATCCCTAATATGCACATATTCGTTTGTGGGTTCTACGGATTCGGATTCAGTGTCAAAAATTACCCCGGGGTCATTTTTAGATGATTTTACGAGAAAGAAAATTTTGATGTCAACGTCAAAAAGTGACGTCAGATGACGCATTACATCAAAATGGATGTAAGAATCGGAGTCAGCATCAAAAATTAACCCTAGGGAGGTCATTTTTCAATAAAAAATTTTCCTAAAATTTTGGGGGGCAAATCGGAGACACAAACTACACAAGTACCGTTGTTTCCTCCTCCCCAGCTTGCCCCCCCCCCCCCCCTCCGCTAGAAAAATGATTATAACTTTTTCAGGTAAATTCTAGAGAAGTGAGCTTAGTGTCAAAAGATAGCCCTAAATGTCTGCGATAAATTTCAAAAACACTGTCCTAAAAGGCCAAGTAGAAAAAAATATGGCCAAGTTAAGCCATAAAATCGTGATTTCGGCCAAAGATCTGGCCATAACTTTTTTTAACTTATCCAAATCGGATAGTTGTTCTTGCAAGTTTATAACATACACATAGTGGATGGAAATGAATTGTTTTATGCCATTCTGCTGATGTCTGGATTGCCATGCTGGGTGAAGATAAGCTTTTATCCGCGCAATAATAAAAAACTACTGGGTATTCGAGAATGCATCGATGTTGCTGCTGCCGATTCTTTCTAAAGAACGAGCACAAAATCCTTATATTAATACTTGGCTCAACTGGGCTCATGGGAACTGCCAAAATCCTAAATATATTGATAAATTGATTCCAACAAACGAATTAATGGGGAGCTGGTTTCAGCCCGATGTCTTTATTCAACCTTACTGGCCGGTTCATTTCCGAACCGGCCACGCACTTACACCGTCAGATAATTTTAGCTCCTTGTTTCGGCTTGGATTTTTAGTTGCTCATTATCGCTTATCTATAATAAGCGATAACGTAACATGTTTCCGCGTCATAAATCGAGGAGCTAAAAAAGGGTTTGAATTTTCAGGGTTTTTACGCTGATTATATCAGCTAGATCTTCGGTCGCTGCTCTATAAGTTCCTTGAAAGTGATTCGCAAGAAACTTACAGTTTTCAATGCTTATTACCCATATCCCCTCATCTTCTATGCTGGTTTGCTTTCACTTTCATCGTCAGCTGCACGTACGAGAAGGCTTAAACTACTTGAATTCCGCCGTAGGCATATACTTAATTTCAAACATAAGCCAATTTTATTACCATCCCGAAACAGCAATTTTGCACATATTGGATACGCTACCAAAGATGGCCAATTCCTGGGGACCTATATAAAAAAACTAAGTGGTGATCCAGCATAATTTTTGTTTCTGAATAACTTCAGAATAATGGCCATAATGGATTCTGGATAATGGCCCTCTACATATATCTCTGCTTTTATTTTTGATGGCCCTCTATATCTCTAAGGGTCATTGCTTACAAACAAGGTTTCGTAAGGGATGAGTACGGTACACGTAGGTATTTTATTTTGTTTTCTATTTTTACTGCAAAAGACTGATCCTAAACAATTGGGTTATCAAATCAAAAAATTGGATATTCAAGGGTTTGGTACACATAGCCACGTAAGATCTCCAAACAATTGCAGAAAAGCGTTTTCGAATGAGTCGGAAGCATTTTTGGACGACTATCTTCTATTATTCTTGGATCTGGCAGCTTTTACAGTATACCTAGTGAATTCTTTTTTTATTCCATAACTTAATTAGAGAATATTGACTTAACTTCATCGGGTCTCATATTACACTATCATATTACACTACCAATCTGATATATAATTAATTAACGAAATTCACCTTCAAATAAATTTGATCAGAAAATTTTTGAACCTAGGTTGATTCGACTAGTACAGAGGGTTACAACCAAACCAACAAAAGTTGTAACACCAAAAAATGGAAAATCATCTGCAACTGGAGTGACGGCAATGACCATCTCTTCGCCTAAGATATCTACAACCCCAATTCCACCGGTGGTTAAAGATAGAGAGGTTGGTGGGATACAGTATATATCGGATAAAGTATACTGTATTGTTGACAGCTGCCGAACTCCATCATATTGACCAGTCCGCTCCGCAATGACTGTACGATCGTCATATCTGCTACTTTGCCGAGTATGTTGAAGTCCTTGAAAAATGGCATATTTTCAAATGGTACATATGTAATTACAAAAACAAATCAAAAATTTGGAGTTCTAATAATTTGTAAAATTTTAAAACATTATTATCCCGCACTTTATCACAAACGAAATTGATCCTCGTACCTTCGTCAAAAAAGTATTTAACAACACTAGGTATAGGGCCTAGGATAAAAATTGGAATTTTTTACCAAAGTAATCAAAATAAATAAATAAAATTTCTAAGTTTGTCGTCAATATTTAATTGTAACTCTTCCACCCTGCACATATTTTCTTCAATTGCTCGTTCATCAATTGTAGAAAATTGGTTCAAAAATTATAACTTAAAGGGATTTCCATATTTTCTCTTTTTAAGTAGAGTTTTGATTCTAGATAATTCCGGGAAATTCGACATCCACATGTTGCACAACACCCCGGAGCTGGTCTCGGGGAGTAAGTTATCAACCAATTCATAAGTAATGCTTTATACATAATCTGAATCATTAGTCTGAAATTGGCTTATTTTGGGTTTAATTCTTTTCTAGTTCCGATATGCAAAAAATTAATTTCCCCAGTAGAATATACAAAATATGGAAAGTTATAATTGAGGAACCTGGGATAAATAAATTATTTATTTATATGAAATAAATTGAAAAATTGCATTCCGGGACTCAATTGTGACCAACTCCCATAAGAGTCCACTTTCGGAAAGTGTCAAGCCAAAGTCAGAAAACCCTATACATAGAATAAAACTACATAATAAGCAAATATGCTAAATTTATTGCTTTTTGCAGTTGGCGAAACAATGTTCCTGATCAGTGTAACGGAAACGGACATTATAATGAAAACACGCTTTGGCGTGCCGGTAAGTTTTTATTTTGATGACTAATTTATATTAATTTCAATATTTTTTTTGCTAAATTTGTTGTCTACCGGTATTATAATAAAAATTAGCTTTTCCACCCTTCGATCCCATTATAACATTGACATAAAGTTCATTTACTAAACTGCAAAATTTCAAAAATTTTAAATCGCATCTGGGACCATTGATGGTCAATATTAGGGTTGTTGGCGACCGGTTTAAAACCGGTACCCCCGGTTTTCGGTTTGGCCGGTTTTGGGACTCCCGGTTTTCGGTTTCGGTTTTGGCCTGACCCCCGGTTAACCGCCGGTTTTACCGGTTTTGTAGAAATTTACCAAAAACCCGATAAAAATTCAAAAATTTACCAAAAAACGGTAAAAATTCAGAAATATAAACAAAAATAATAGAAAATTTATATTTTATATTTAAAAACTTCATAAAAATGAATTCTCAAGAAAAGAATCATCGTATTCTTCATCTATGTAATGCCTTTTCTTCTTGATCTAATTAAGTGGATGGTGAAAGTTTCAAGTTTTTATGATGTGCGAGATACGATAGAGTGCATTGATATGTATTGAAAAATTAGACCCCTTTCCTAATGAAATTGCCGAAAGAAAGTATAAATTTTAAGGACCAAAATTAGGTCGTAATAGGATTTAGCACGGAGTTGGATTTGACAAAAATCGGGGACGAAAATGGATAAAAATTTCTCAAAAATGGGGAAGCTGATGGACAAAAATTTCTGACTTTTTTCCAAATTTTATTTGAGAAAATTTCACTGTGGGAGGGGCGGCCACCCAGACAGGAGCCGCCGGAGAAATTTTTGAAATTGTAAGTTATTTTTCTTAGGAAAATTGGTCATTTTTAATTACATTTTTGAAAAAAATCATTGTGGGAGGGGCGGCCATCCAGACAGGGGCCGCCGGAGAAATTTTTGAAATTNATCGAATATCGGGTCCATCCTAAAATAGTCTTCATATTCTTTTTCGTGGCCTTTCAATTTTAAATGATTGATCATATTTGACGTTGAATGATCTTTGGGTGTTGCCAAAATAGCACCACATGCCAGGCATTTTCTTTTGTCCTCTCCGTTCAATTTAATCTTGGCGAAATATTTCCAAATTTTAGCTACCATTATAGAAAACGAGCTAAATTATAAATTCCTAAAAATAATAACTAAAAATAATAATTGAAAATTATGCAATCATTTTTGCTGCAGCATATAGAGAAAAACTGACATACACTATTTTTGAACATTTTGCCAAGAAAAAATAAATTTAAATTAATTTCGAGTATCCAAATCACCTTAATTTTCTCAAATTTCTCATTCTTAGGGGTGGATTTTTAAAACCGAAAAACCGGCGGTTTTGGGGTCCCGGTTTTCGGTTTGGCCGGTTTCGGGACCCCCGGTTTTCGGTTTCGGTTTTAGGGCCAAAAACACCGGTTTTCGGTTTCGGTTAACCGAAACCGAACCGGTCGCCAACAACCCTAGTCAATATAATAGGGTAGTTCACTACCGGTTAAAAACCGGGGGTCCCGGTTTACGATTTCACCGGTTTATGGACCTCCGGTTACCTGTTCCGGTTTTTGCTTTACCCCCGGTTAACCGTCCTGTTTTACGGTTTTTGGGAAAAAATTTATATCACAATATGTAATGAGAAAAATCGCTGAAAGATACTATAAGTATACTTATATTCAATAATGTCATTTTCATAAACTTCTTCATCAATTTCTTCCGGTTCTATATGGGAAAAGTTTCAAATACTTCAGGTGTGCTTTGATAAGAATCTACTTTTCTACCAATTCTTCACCGAGTCTATGGAAAAATTAATATATAATTAATAATAAAAGTAAAAAAAGCCTGTTTCTGAGTGAATTTGCATAAATAAGGCCAGCCAATGAGAAAACCCTTTCAGAACTGACTGGATTTTTCATAATTTTTTTTTGTGCAGAAACTTCATCCAAGAAGTATAATATATACTTTTTGCCAAGAGTAAACAAAATCCAAATTCTTAATAGATGGTCATTTTTCTATTTAGGCAGGAGAAATTTGGTCATTTTTTCTCAGATTTCCCCTTCATAGGGGTGCTTTTTTAAACCGTAAACCCAGCGGTTTTGGTCCCCCGGTTTCCGATTCCGGTTTTTGGGCCAAAAAACCCGGTTCCGGTTAACCGAAAACCAGAAGCGGTAGTGAACTACCCTACTGCTTAATACCAGTTTGAGACTAAAATTTTTTAAATCGGCGACAATTTGCAACGCCCATTGTCCATTATTTTAAGGAAAATTCAATTCGCAAAGAGTATCTGGATGGCAAAAAGGTTGAATTGAAGATCAGAGTATTTGAGGGCAATTACGTGGTACATCTTGGTGACAAATTTGTGAAATCTATAACGAATCAGGAGGACCATCCACTCTGGGCAATTAACTACATATATGTAAGTGTTCAAAAAATCTTGAAGCGAATTGCCTGAATAAACTCTTCATCAGGCTAAATTATAGGAGAATAATAAAATGAGGAAAAATGGTAGGAATGTAATTTATTAATTGAATATGAGCTGGGAATGAAACTCACTAATTGACTGAATCCGATTTTCATCAATAAACTTTGCAGATCGCCGGTGATTTGAACGTCACGAAGGGTCCGACAATAGCCTGTGCTGCTGCTACGGTAAATATCCAACCTATGGAAATAACCACATTCACTAACATACCAATAGTGAGAAATTGAGAAGGAAAACCTTAAAATGGACCGGAAATTAGACCCAATTTAGATCAAAGCTTTAGCTACTCTCCATTTTATAACCAATTTAGACCAATTAAATTTTCTAAACTTTTTGGAAAACTATTAGATCAAAAAAACTGAGCCTTTTTACCCATATTCGGCTTTGAAGATTTAAGTCTAAAATAATTCTAAAAATGTATTCCAGCCAATATGTAGGTTTACGTCTCTAAATTTATGACCATATAAATTTCCGACCATAGAACATCACACTTGGGTTCCCGCTACCGTACTAATAAATATACCTTTTCTAATCAATTTCTTAAAAAAATGTAAAGCTTAAACGAACTGGGTCGATCAATTGGTCGGACAAATTGGAGAAAATGGGGCCGACAGATTTGAAAATAACAAATTTGCATTTCAATGGCGAAGGCGACGCTCTCGTTGTCTACTTGCTGAAGGATTGCGCAAAATTCGACATGCGTGGTAGGACCTAAAATAAAAATGTTTTCGAACTTTTCTATAAAAAATTAATTGTATTTTGGAAACAAAAACTCAATATAACCGAATTTTTGTGCGAAGAACCTCTCTATTTAGCTTTTTTAGTCCTCTAATTCGTGAAATGCCAATAATGTTAAGCTTACATTTAAAAACTTTCAAAATGAGTAATTTCTTGCTCTTATATGTATATATATCAGGGATGATATCTAAATTTTTCAAAATAAGAACATCAGGCTCAAAAAATAAGATTTTATGGTCGAAAAATAATAACATTTTATACATATTTCGCTTCCAAATCATGAAAAACCCATTTTATACATATAATTTTATATCAAACATTGTATTTTTCATTCTAAATAATCTGTTTAAACAATTTATGGGTTGAAAAAGCACATAATAACATCTTTTACGAATTTTGTACCCTTTTAGGAAAGAGTTTTGCGCGTTGCCGGCGGTCCCGACAGGAGCCGCCGGAGATAATTTTGAAAATTAGACCTTTTTCCCTAACAAAATCGCTGATTTTTTGAATAAATTCTTCCAAAAATCCAAAAATAAGGGCAAGGGTCCAAAATAAGAACAAATCTTACAAATAAGAACATTTAAAATTTGTAAGATTAGGACCCCCAAAATAAGAACAAATCTTATAAATAAGAACATATATCATCCCTGATATATATTCCAATCCATTATCAGGAAAAAACTGAACTTAAAATTGCTATTTTAAGCGAATTATTTTGGGTAGTTACGATGATCAAATTTAAAGTAATGAAAAAGGGTTTTCAGTTTGCACTCTCGCCATGAGTTACAAATTTTCGAAAGCATCGAGAAAAGGCTATCAGCTCAATATTCATGTACACAGCCGACAAGCAGAGGTTTGAAGTAGGGTGGCGACGGGGTCCCCGCTCCCCGCGGGGTCCCCGCGGGGACCCCGTCCCCGTCCCCGTCCCCGCGAGGGTCGCCAGTCCCCGTCCCCGCGGCCTTGTCCCCGCGGGGACACGGGGACAAAATGCACCCCTAAGAATGGGAAAATCGGCCAAAATTGATCATTAATTTTGGGAGAAATGGGAAAAAATGACGGAAAAATAAAATTTTCTAAACCATTTTTCTTAAGAAATGTTCGAAAATATTGAAAATTTTTCTCCGGCGGCCCTATCGGGGGCGCCGACAGAACTATAGCGTAATTGAGAACTCGAAATCGGCAACCCAAAGTGGGAACAAACTGCGCCAAACTGACCCCCTACCCTCCCATCTGAAATAAATTTTTTTTTATTTTTACAAAACATAGTCCTTAGATTTTCGAAAAAAATCCAAAATTATTATGAGCCACCGATATTTGAAATTTTTTCGAAAATTTTTAAATTTTTTAATCTTTGAAAAAATTTTTCGAAAATTTTAAAAAAATTTTTATAAATCCAAGATTTCTCGAAAATTTTTCACAGTGCCCTGATTTATCGAACAATTTGAAAATGGCTTAATAATAAAAAACTATAATTTTTAATTAATTTCAAATGAATTTTTAATGACGAAAAAATATTTTTCGAATTTTTTTTTTAATAATTAAAAGACTTAGAAAAATTTCTTGTCCCCGCGGGGACCCCGCGGAGACCCCGCGAAAATCTGTCCCCGTCCCCGTCCCCGCGAGGGTCGCCAGTCCCCGTCCCCGCGATGACCCGTCCCCGCGGGGAATTCCGCCACCCTAGTTTGAAGCAGTGCAATTTTCTTTTGACCGATGAAATAATTATTAAATTTTGATTAAAATCTCGCAAAAATGAAACGACAGACTCCAAAAGTTCTTAAGAATTTATGATAAAAATTGGAAGCCAATTAAATTGCTTTGAATCCTCGATCCTTCGAAGCGAATCTTTCATTCATTGAAGTGACATAGAAATATAACGGCAAATGGTACTCATATAAAAGATGCAAAGAGAAGGTTCGTTGCTTGGTCGTTAAAAAAGAGGTCAATGTGGCCAGTCTGGTCCAAAAACTTTTTTGTTAGATGTGTTAGACAAAAAGTATAAAGGCAAAATTGTTCAAATGCTGATTCGACTGGTATTTTTCGAAATTCAGCCAAAAATTTGAAATTTTCCGGAAATACCGAAAAATACAGTTTTTAGGGGATATTTCGAATTTTTTGGCTGAATCCCGAAAAATTACCAGTCGAATCAGCATAAAATTCTGAACAATTATGCTTTTTATACTTGTTGTCTAACAAGTCTAACAAAAAAGTTTTAGACCAGACTGGCCACATCGTCCTCTTTTTTAACGACCCAGCACCGAAAGTTCATAAAGGAAAACTTCCTATTCATAAAATCCTAGATCCAAAAATAAATTCGAATTCACTGGAATTTTTAGCTGATTATAAACATTTCAATGTATTTAATGGAATTATATTTTTTTAGGAAAAAGATCCTGGAAAAGCAACAGTGCGTCTCATCGGATCTGTGTCCAATGCCAATGTGTCCATTGAGGAGGGAAAAAATTACAACATGACAATTGGTTTGGACATTGACCGAGGGATAGACCTGAGAGTGCATGGCCACAATTGGCAGAAGGCAGAAATTGGAGAGACGAAGAAGAAATGGCTTTCTACATGTACGAGGTATAGGAGTCCAAAACCGAAGGAATTGATAAATTTGGTCCAAAAAATGAATATTTTGCAATCAAAATTATACAGTAATACAAATAAGACATTTGAGTCTAAATTTGAATTCAGATGTTAAAATCCTAATTTTTGATATGAATATATCAATTTCTTTCTTATTATTTTTCAGCCTTTTTAAGTTGTTTTTTTCAGGAATCGACTTCGTGCAGGTTATTGTTTTTATGTACATATATTCGGTTCTTAGGCTCTTAGATTTTTTGAATAAAATCGCTAAGAAGGTATGTGCATTTTAATTGTTAATAATTTGTGGAATTTGAAGAAGTAAATACAGCATTAAAAACGTCTAATGGTTTTTTTTTTAATTTTTTATTGCCCTTTTAATGTCTAAATTCAATTCAATAGATCCCAAAATAAAATCAGATAGCTTCTAGGCCAATAATTCAAATCCCATAAAGTTTCAAATCTCATTATCAGTTAAGTAAAAGTTTTGCAGGCCTAAGACTGTTAAAACATTTTCAGCTATCTAGGTATTTTTCTGTCATTCACAGACCACAGATTTTTAATTTAAGAGCTCACAAAATCCTTAATTGCTGTCTTATTATTAATTTTTCACACTGCTTTAACCACTACACGAGTAATTTGAAAAACATAAACTCAAATTCAGATTTTTACTGAAAATAAAATGGTTGTTGGGGATTGGCAGCTTGCTATGGCACCAAGAACAGTGCAGCCATTGAATGATGAAGCATTGAAACCAGGCGTGTCTGCGTCACCACGATACTTTAACCATAAATTGATAAATTGGACCAATGGGGACTACATCAAGCTGCGCATCAAGATGGAAGATTTAACGGATATACGTATGCAACTCTACAAAAACTATCCAAAATGGAATATGGGTGACAAAGCAATGGATTGTGAGTTCTCCGGATATTACAAATCGAAGCACTTAAATCAGTGCCCAATTAAATACAACATGTTTTAACATTTTCCCCCAAAAGATATAATCAGAACAAAATAAAATGATATAAATCTTAAAAATATGTAAGATTTTTTCCAACTGACCAATTTTTAGTTAAACAATTAATGCTTCAAATAACAATCGAAATTGATGGAAATATAGTTTTTGAAACCAAGGATTGTCATTGGATCGAAGTTATGAATAGAGAGTGCACCCCACTTAAACCACTTAAACATATAAAAGAGCCAATGTCTGGGAACAAAGAGCAACCATTGCAGGTATTAATTTCTTAATGATTGGAATCCAACGCTATTTAAAGTATCACACCCATTTACATCATTCCTATAGGTTTTAAATGGTAGCAAAATGTTTTAAATGGTGGCATTAAATTAATTAAATAAAAAAACATCAATCATCTTTTTAAATCAATAAATGACGAAACATGAATAAACATTTATTATCTAAATTCTTAGGAACCAAAAATGACTGATAAATAGAATAAAAAATAAATACTGTATAAAAAAGTTGTTTTGTTAAGAATTAAAGTAGGCTAACAAGCATAAATTCTGAGTGAGTAAGTTTATCCTTATTGATATGAATGACTATCAAAAAAATAATAATTATAGCGCAACGAAGAATATGTGATTCAAATAATTGCCAATAAGAATGACATCGACCATCAATATGGGTTAAAGGTGGAAGTGTTAGACAGCAAGAAAAATTTATTGGCTACTTATATGCTGGCTGAGGGTCCCCCATATTACACCATGGAATATTTCCATGTAAGTGTATTATAAATATTCATTTTATTTATAATTCTACAGTCTGCCAAATTATTAATATTTTAATCTAAAATTACAGCATATAAGCTTATAAAATTCACATTGAAAAATTATTTATCCTACAACAATAGCTGATATTCATTTATATACTTTTAAAATAGTAAATATCAAACTTAAAATTTGTTTACATATCGTATTACCTGTATTGATAATCTCCGGAGATATTATTTTTGCAACGCTCTCCTGTGGGGTCTCTTTAGAGGAGGTGCTTGCGCAATAGTTAAAAAATCACAGTCACGTTAGTTAAAAAGCACAAAGCTCAATTTTTAATTTCAAAAATTCTTCTTTACTACCTGTGGTGACTGCTCAACCCTATAATGGGAAAAATCCAAAGTTCCGATAACACCGGAGCAGAGAAAACGAGCATTATGCGTCTCTGACGCGTTACTATAGAACAGCGGACTCACGAAAGCCGAACACTTTCCGGTGTTTCAGTGTTGGTGTTTTGTATTTTTTTGTTTTTTTTTTATTTTTCGTTTCACTAATTTTCACTTTGAATTTACCAAAATGATAATCACCCCAGTAGTAAAATGCCAAGTACTTACCGGTGATACATACCAAATATCCAACAAACATTTTCAAATTTCAAGGTAAATTCTAAAAGAGCAATTTTCTATTCATTTTTCTTGAATAAGCATATTTGTTTACTGCATATATTTGTATTCTAGCCTTGGCCAAGGAAGCTTTAAAGTTTTTAAGGAAAGAATTGTCCACATGGTAGTTTTTAACGCCTTTTAAGTCCTAATATGTTGATCGAGACTCGAGAGCCAATTTTTCCAGACCTGAGAAACGAAACCGAATTTTGATCTTATGTTACTTTTATTGTAAAAATATATTACAAAAAATAGAATAATGTCAAACAACAATTTTACTAATATTATAATATTGATTCATGTTCTAGTTGGATATAATTGGATCAAATGTATTAGTTTTGATGGAGGAGCCAAAGTATTGTAAGAAGGAAGAAAAGAATTGCTGATTTGATGATGTAGTTGGAGAGAGAAATTATAACCTCGTAAATTCAGGACAATTTATATATTCTATGGTTGTTTCTATTCTAACTATTTATATACCTATTATTGTATCTCTTCCAGACATATATTATATTCCTATCCCCTCTATTCATAATTTTGAGCTCTTTCCAGTCTCATCCTCAATAATCACTAATAAGCATGTATTACTTTAAACTATGTTTTTTTTCTTTTAAAATTTCGACAATCTTTAATGTGAAATTTTCATATTTTTCAAATGTTTTTTCGATTTTTCTAATCCTTGGCTATTTAATTAATGTAGCAACTTTTGCATAAAAAATTGGATGTAAAAATAAAAATATTGATTGTGCTATCATCTGTAAGTAGTAATTTTCTTTTTTTAATTTCATAACAAAATTGATTAAAATTATAATGTCCATTTATCTGTTCTATCTTTGCATTATTAGATTTTTTTTACAATTACCAGTGTTTAAAAATCAAAATTTTTGGCTCCGACTGCGTAAGAAAAAGCTCCGGCTCCGCCCTTACAAAAAATTCGACTCTGGGCTCCGTCTTCGGCTCCGACCCTTTAGAAATTTTGTCTTCTCTGGCTCAGGCTCCAGCTCCGATACCCCTATCTTTTACTCGGGTAAACGGCACCGGATCGTTTACCCGAAAATCCATATCTTGAAAAAACTGCGCTATTTATTCCCGATTTACCGCATATCTTAAAAATTTGGTTATTTACCCTAAAAGGCAATTTACCATTCTTTAGAGCAGGATAAAAATTTACCCCGATTTCGGGGTAAGCAGCACCTTTTCCATTTTTCCGATACGGGCTAAATCGAGGCCAGGAAAATGATGCTGTTTACCAAGGTAAACTACCCCCAAAATCATGGTATTTTTTAAAGATACCGCATTCCCCCAATTTTGGTGCCGTTTACCCTGATTTTAGAGTAAACAGAACTTTTAAGAGACGGGCCCGGAGTGGAGCCGGGGCGGAAACAGAGTTGGAGCCGGAGCTTTGCTAACACTGGTTAATTACGGAGGTATATATTCTCGATACAAATGCAATTGATGCTAAACTATGAAGCAGAGACAAGAGTCCTGTAGTTTTTTCGATAAGTATTAGCATTTTTATTCACAGTAACATTAAGATGCCAAAAATTTGAAATTTAGCTTAGAATTAACGACGAACTATATATTCCGCAAAAATATTCACAACTGAAAAAAATGTTCAAAATCTATTTGCACATCATGATTCAACTGTACATCGCTAATAATTTTATATGTACAGTTAACGGTATGTTTTTTCAACTATATTGTTTGATTCAAGCTTAGAGCTCAAAAGAGAATAACATATTTTGCTCATTGGGTGCCAGAATGAAATTATCAATCCAAAAAACCTTTTTTATCTCCATAATTTCATTTTCAAATATGTGCCGCATTAAATGATTATTTACTTCTTGCATTTCTATTTTTTCTGTAGATTCTTTTGCTTTTACTTCTTAACAATTAAAAGAAAGATGGATTCAAAGCAACTCAATCGGCGCCCAATTTCCATTTTGACTTGAAAAAATTTTGATGGCCAAGCGAGAATGTTGAAAATGAAACTATTCGCTGAACCAAAACTACTTATAATAAGGTCGTGTGTATGAAAGATCGAAACTGCAGTTTCTATCTTTTGTGAGTCCACGGTTCTGTAGTTGCAACGGTGCTGGGTCGTTTTTGAAAAATGCAATAATTGGCGTTTTTAAAAGTCAAAACCCCATAAATAATTTTCTAATTCTTTTCTAAAATGAGTCTTTATTTAATTTCCATCGTTAGTTACATAGTTAAATAAAATACATTAAAATTTTATGTTTTTGTTCATTATGTCAGTTGAAAATGAATTCTTTTTGATAATTATTAATTTTATAATGTATTTCCCATGTTTTCATTTCACAAAACACATAATTATTATTTCCGTTATTTGTTCTTTTATTTCGTCATTAGATCTGTTATTATTGTTAGGTATTTTTAACAATTTCAAATTAATTAATTAAATTAATTAGTTAAATAAATAAATAAATAAATTAATTAATTACATAATTAACTAATTATTAGCAATATTTTAAATTACATTTATAAAGCCACAGGTTTTTGACTTTTTAAAACACCCATTATGGAATTTTTAAAACACCATAGCACCGCTGCAATCATTTTTTTTATTCGAAGCTTCTCGATTGACCCTCAACTCTGGTTTATGCACAAAAATTTGTTCTGTTATTAGCATGTTTTTTTTATTTCGCGAGTTTAAAGGATTTATTATGCCTATAATTAACACATTTTGTAAAATTAATTTTAATGTGTCATATCATTAATAATTGGCATCCGATTGAATCATTTAAAAATTTCCAAAAAATTGAAGTATTTTTTAAGTTAAAATTTAATTCAGGATTGACATGCTATCAACATGGATATTACGAGATATTTCAGGACAATAAAACAGTAGATGATTGTCCCAAGGGATGTGTGGAACACTATTGCTATGATTATTCTAGTTAGTATTTACAAAAAATATCGGTACACCCCGACTTGTGGCGGGCCAACTTGTGGCGGAGGGAATGGAGATTTGGAGATCATAGTGATGTCTATAGACTATAGACTAAAAACTACTAAATAACTAAATAAATAAAACACCTAAAATTGATTTATAAATGACAAAAATTATTACAAAAGAAAAAATAAAAATGAATAACTTAATTTATAAGCATATTATAAATAAAATAATTTTATTTTTAAATTGAGCCCCTATCGACATTTTAAAAACTTGAAAAACAATGAAGTTGAAAATATTTTAAATTTAATTTTAAAAAATTTAAAAAATTATATAATTTTTAAATTATTATATTAATTAAAATAAGAATAAAATTTGTTATAAAAGATAATAATTTTTACGCAATTAAAAATATATATTTTTTATTGTATTAATCAATTTTAGGCTTATTTTTTTTAAATATATATTTTTTTATAAAAAATATATATTTTCTATTGTATTATTTATTTAGTAGTTTTTTAATCTATAAACATCACAATGATCTTTCATTCCCTTCGCCATAAGTTGGCCAGCCACAAATCGGCTTCGCCACAAGTTGGCCCGCCACAAGTCGGGCTGTTCCAAAAATATTAAGGTTTTAAATGCTGAATTTGAATTAAAAGAATAAGAAAAATCCATCAATTGTCCAACTGAAAATATAAAATTTTAAGGATTTGTTTCTAACGGAACATTTGAAAAATTGGATCTTTAATGGATCACTAAAATCAGTTTAATGGATCAATTAAAGCAGTGTCGGGAAAAGGTTCCAGCTCCTGTCAGAGCGGAGCTGATGAGCCAAATTGAAAAACCCGAAGCACCCGGAACCGGAACCGTCAAAAATTTCGAAAGATTAGGCTCCGACTGTGAATATGATTGAATGTAATTTTGAAGGCAAATTGAGTAATAGGATACATTTTTGGTGCTAGAACGTTAAAAAAAATCGCCAATGTGGCCAGTCTGGCCTAAAACTTTTTTGTTAGACTTTTTAGACAAAAAGTATAAAAGGAAAATTGTTCAGAATTTTATGCTGATTCGAATGGTATTTTTATTTTTTCGAAATTTCGAAATATCCAAAAAGTTCGAAATATCCCCTAAAACCCTAATTTTCGGTATTTCGGGAAAATTTCAAACTTTTTGGCCAAATTTTGAAAAAATAAAAATTTAGTTTTTCTTAGTTTTTTCGAAAATCGGCCAAAAATTCGAAATGTCCCCTAAAACCCTAATTTTCAGCATAAAACTCTGAACAATTTTGCCTTTTATACTTTTTGTTTAACAAGTCAAACAAAAAAGTTTTAGGCCAGACTGGCCACATTGGCGATTTTTTTAACGTCCTAGCACCTACATTTTTGGGATGAGGAAAAGTCGCAGACTATTTTGAAATCGCACACTATTTTTTCCTCTATGTTATCTTTGCCCTGCTGTCATCTTTTCTGCCCTATTTCTGCATCTTTTTCTGCATCACAAATGCAATCTATTTTTTGCTCAAAATTTTGAGAATGCACAATTTATTAAAATTCCGGCGGACCGGAACTTCTCCGGAGCCAGAGCTAGAGCCAAAATTTCCGATTTTCCAACACTGCTGAATGGAAGTTAAAATTAGTGCATTAAATTTTTAAAAATTTATTATTATTGCACTATTGAACTAATTTAATATGCAGTAATTAATGATTTACATGATTTTATTTAGAAAAATCGAAACAATGCCCAATAGATTATCTAAGACAGAATAGTAAGTCATTTTATTTGGTTTTATAAATTTAAATTTCTGCAAAATGGTTTTTTTAAACTTTCGGCCTTGCAAGACCTAAAAAGTTTTCGGCCAATATTTTGCATTTGGAACTATTTTTTTGACATACTAGCATCAATCCTTCCCTGCAATTAATCCCCTCCCTGTAATAAGAGAACCTTCTTTGAAACTAGTGGAAAAATAAAACCCCCGAGGGTCCCAATAGAGAAAATACTCTTGTTGTAGCCGATTTTGAATTCTAGCCAATTTTTAAGAGGCGAACCAAACAGTTGCCCCACAAGTTGGTCAAATAAGTTGGATACCAAAAAAATGGTGCTTTGTTATTTCCTAAAAATCGGCAAAAAATTTTTTTTATATTAAAAATTATACAAACAAAATATCTAAAGGAATAACGACTAATAAATTTATAAAATATGTATCTAATATTAAGAAACAAAAAAGAAAGAAAACAAAAAAATAGATTTAAATATTTAATTTTACTCAGCTCACCGAACTCTATCAAATAATGAATAAAGTAATCGTTAAAATTCATTTTCCGCAAAAATAATTTTTTCGAATTTTAATTTTTTCCGTAAAAAATCATTTTTTCAACCATACTTTACCGAAGCGTTTTTTTAGAAAAATGGAAATTACAATTTTTTTTTAATGAGTTATTTATTATTCTATCCGATAGAGCTCGGCGAGCTGAGTGAATTAACAACTAAGATTTAAGTTCCATTTTAAATTAACAAAAATTCGACTTTCTAGAGACGAATTTATATTTTCCATACATGGATTCAGACGGATTTTAAACAATTTTTCGATAGGAAAAATTGAAGCTAATTTTTTTATATAAATTTTATATGAATCAAGAGACTTCAGGCTTTCATTAATACCAAATCTACCTATACAGGGTTACAAATTAAAAAATTAAGATTTAAAAAATTTCCTTCTACTATGACAGAACTTATTCATCACCTCAATAAAAAAATCGTCTCTTAATTCATAATTTTTGACTTTATGTTTTCTTACTTTAAATTCACTATTTTGGAGTAAGGAATGTCCATCCGTTGAATTTGCTATTTAAATATCTTCGAAAATGTTTCTGAATCAATAGCATTATTTATAAAAAAATTTCAACAATTATTTTCTACGAATTTGATGCCTCTTTATTGCCGTGTAATCAAAAATTAGAGGAGATCCATTTCAAGCTTCGATAAAATGAATCTTTGTCGAAGCGTGCAATTAAAAAAATATTTATTTTTATTTATTTATTTTTAATTTATTTATTTGATTTGACAATAATTTAAATTTTTTTTTAAATTTGTTTAGATGTTGTTGGAATTTCAAAAAAAATTCCGGATTCAGCTGGAAATCTATAGCCCATTCGCTCCTCTCCNCCCCCCCCCCCTGTAAATGATGATAACAGCAGAAAAATCATAGTTTTGATAAAATCATACGACAAATTGACATCCTAGCACCCATGATTTATTCTTGGACTTGGTTGGACAATAGCTTGTTCCCTGCTAATTTTGGATTTTGGAGGCTTAGACAGGGTGTTTATTTTACCTTGAAAACATGGCATTTGCCATGAAAAAGGGGTCCTCTTCATAATTTTGCCATGATTTCCTGCCATGATTTTAATTTTTTCTTTCGAATAATTATTGGTTTTTACCAAAAAAGGTTCAATTTTCTTAGAAAAAAGGTTAAATCCTCAAAAATTGAAAAATAATTTTCGCTTTTTAAAAAAAGCGAAAAAATGTTCAATTTTCATAAGTTTTTTAACATTTTCTTAAATTTTTTTCAATTTTCCTAAGTTTAAATGGTTTTTTAAAAGATGCCATGTTTTTGCCATGATTTTGAAAATTTTGCCATGATTTTGTCATGATTTTTTTTCTCCATGTTTTTGATATGTGGAGATAGACACCCCGGGCTTAGGAAAAATTTAAGCCAAGACTGCCAAGACCTGGGCTTTTTCAAGTCCAAGATTAGTTCTTGGACCAAGATTTGTACTTGGTAGTGTCATGAGTATTGGTCAAATTTCGAAAATTCCTAACACTTCCCAGTACTTTTTTATCAAAGGGATATCAATATAGTTTTAATTTTTAATATTTTTCTGGTTTAATAAGGAAAAAGGCATAGAACCTAACTTAGGAATTGAAAATATCGATTCCATATTTCTCCATTGTTGGGGAAAAATCTTAAAGCTAAAATAAATAATTTTCGGTGTTTTTTTTTAATTTTATTATTTTTCTTTGGGAAAGACATTTTTCCGAAAATATTTTCGTTCATTAATGGCTTCTAACAATTCTACAAAATAGCCCATTCGCTCCTCTCTCCTCTCTAGGCCCATATCTTTTTATTCTATCCCTCATCTTTTTTAAAATTATTTAAAATCCGAGGCCTGTGAAAATTAAAAAAAAAACATATTAAGCATTCAGTTTTGCGTCTGAAGGCTCGTTTACTGACGCGTTTTTTTATTTTGCAGACAGACGAAAATTCCACAAATTTAAGTGAAACATACAAAAGTAAACTAATACATATATCATATGAATATTGGAATTCGACGTATAAATAAAATTAATATATTTTTCTAACTTTGTTTAAAGAATAGGAAAATTTTCCGATATATAAAACCGTGTTTTATAGCAAGACCCTGCATAACTCGTCGCCGCGACTGCTATGATGGCGATGATGGTGATGACAAATTATGTGCCGTAAAAGATGGGAAACGCCGCAATAATATTTATATGAAACAATTTAGAAAAATCTGTTATAAAGAGTTATGCAATAATGAAACATCGGAGCGTAAGTTTAAATCTAAAAATAAAAAAAATTAAAATTATAGTGACTAAATGTGTTATAAAGAAAGATGCCAAAAAAGAAGCTACGTCCGAAGTCTGCAGAGATGGATGCGCAAATACAAGCTGTTGGGAAGGTTAATTCAAATAAATGGTCTTTTTAAATTAAAAAAATATTCTATAAAACTGGATTTTCATATATGGCCTATTCGAAAATTATAAACCAAAAAAAAATTAAAAGACTATAAATCTTAAAATAATTATCTATAAAAAATTATCTATTTAAATTTTGGTCTAGCAAACTTTAAAAATTAAGGTTGCTGAATTGGCACTTTTTATTGGCATCTAGCACTCTTTTTCATTGTCGTCACTCGTCATCGTCACCAATAGTTTTGGCGACAAAAATTTGTACAAACTGAATAAATAATTTTTGTTGAAATAATTATTTATTCAGTTTGTATTTTTTAGTAAAATTTAAAATTTATGTAATATAAAATTTTTGGGTGCAAAATATACAAACGTTTTGCTCTCTATTTAAAAAAACATTTTTTTATAATATCAGACAATATAAAAGCAGGAAAAAAATTAATGCTTTAAAATCATAAACAATATATAAATTTCATTGGTCTATTTTTGAACTTAAAATTATCTAAAAATAAATATTAATTAATAGATTATTTAAATAATTCAGGCAAATATAAGGATACGCTTTATTATGGGTGTTTTGATTGGCGATTCTGCGGTTGTTTTCGTTTTGCTTGCTATGATAAAAGATGTAAAGGGAAAGTACCGGTATTTCATGGATGCCACTGGCCATGCTTCACGGAACACTGTAATGACCCGCTTGGAGCGATAATTTCCACGACCACGACAACTACCATAATCCACATCAACGACCACTAAAACAGCCACAGAAACAAAGGCAACAAATGCTACAATGACCCCGACGAACATTGGCAACGACCAAATAATATCATTTGAACACAGAGATTTAAGGTGTTTGATTTAAAAAATTACCGGTATAAAGCGCCGCCGCCAAAATCTTTGAATTGAAATTATCGTGATAACTATTAGGGACCCATGGGGTCTTATTTTTAACCCCTTTGCACGATGGTCTATTTGAGGTGGGGTCTTAATTCAGGAAGAACCCTTAATATTTCTTACGGTTAATAGACATCCTAAAAATTTTTAATGAAATTCATAAATATTAAAAATAAAAAAAATGAGTTGATGGTGCTCAGGAGTCTATGAGCGAGTCTCAATGGTTTTCTCCCGTTCGCCCGTTAGAATTTTGATCTCTGTTAAAAAATAATTTTTGATGGAAAAATAATTTTCAATTTACCGCCGAGGTTTCCAACTCACGCATCGAGAATCACCGAAATTTGGTCACATACTAACCATGAAGATAATTCGAAATCTCGAATTCGTAGCCAAATCTCGAATTCGTCTAAAAGAAATTCAAATTCAAATTGACACTAGGTAAAATTCAAAAAAAATCAAAAAACGTTATTTAAACCAATGAAAGGACCATTTCTTGACGTGATTAAGCCAACTTGTTCCAAGACTTGCTTGCTATATATTTAAAAAGAAAATAAGCATAGGTATGTATATAGAATTTCATGCATCATTATCAGGATTTTTGGGGTTTTATAGCCTGCTAGGGGAAAAATAAAGATAATTATATAAAAGGAAATTTGAAAAAAATCGGTCAATTTAATATTGAATATCAGTGAAAATTTCCAGAATTTCCAAAAAACATTTTTTAGAAATTTCTAGCTAAAACACGAAATGTTTTTTATAGAAATTCCGATTTTGTTACACAAGGATTAAGTATCCAAATGATTGGGCTTTACCAGTTGTCCATGGCGGTTGCACCGGTGCAGGGTCGTTAAAAAAGGCCCAATGTGGGCGATAATTTTTTTTTTCGAAATTCGAACAAAAAGTTCGAAATTTTTCGAAAACACCCTATTTTCAGTATTTTGGGAAAAATTCATACTTTTGTTCGAATTTCGTAAAAGAAGATGGAGCATAAAAAAGTTTCAACAAAGTTTTCGGCCAAATTGGCCAAATTGGGCCTTTTTTTAACGCTCACATTGGGCAAAAGACTCAGCACCGATTGCGCCTTCGTGGGGTCAAATCCGTAAATGTCTAAACACCATTACAAAAGTCTTAACAAATATCTTAATATCTTGCAGAACAATCAACGGATGGGTGCACGGCAAATCTGAACCATTCGAAGTGACAGAGATGTAGCAAGAAGTTTGTGGCGAAAAAAGCAGAAACCAAATCAGCCGGGATATGGCCATGAAAATTTGCGTGCGAAAAGACACCAAATGCGTCGGAGGGTAAATCATATTTCTTATTATTGTATTCCTATAATGATTAGAAAACTGATATACAATGCTTATTTTGATTTTCATGAAAAAATCAAAAAATTAAAAATAAAAATCGATAATAATCCACTAGAATATAGTTGGCATCAATTATGTTTTTGCTTGTTTAATAAAAAAATTTGAAAATTTTCTCTCGAAATTTTTTAAAGAAAAAAACAATTACAGATTATTTTTTGACAGAAAAGAATGCGCGTTTTCTCGGTAGTTATTATTTTTTGTTTTTCGGTTTTATCTCTTTTTACAAATAAACCATTCTGACACAGGCTTACACTGTGCTATAAAAGCCAGATGAATGGCGCCATCAACAGAACGGTCCGGTTCCAATTGGACACTTTTGAGGATGCCAACCCAATTGATAAGTTGTGCAACCAAAAGGATCTGTGGCAGGATTGGACGAAGCTTAAGAACCACGGGATCAATCTGTCCTCAGATTATGAAACTGTGGAGATCCGGACATCCTATGACCAAAGAATGTGAGTGAATTCGTAAAAATTTCGAAATTGATGTCATGTCATTGACACAAATCCTTATACGATGTGATTGACATACATGATGCTAGGGACGTTAGAAAAACCACCACATAGGGCATTAAAAGAACCGCCACATGTACCAATATGACCAATTTTTGAAGCTTGATAGAAAGAGCAAAGTTGTGCAGAATTTTTTGCCCTATCTCTCTATATTTTTAATTTTTCCGAGATTCGGCCGAAATCTTCGAAATTTTCACGAAAAAACCTATTTTCCAATATTTTCGAAAAATTTCAAATTTTTTGGCCGAATTCGAAAAACAAATTTGTTTCGGCATATCAAACTTTAAAGCAGTTTTTTAACTTCATAACACCGATATACACAGCTTATTGTTATTGTATATTCTGGCATTGTGCCTAGGTGCCTATCAGACTATGCGTTATACTAGACCTTTACTTCCATCCATAGATATCCATCATGTATTTTTGATAATTATTTAATTTCATTTTTTGCAAATTCTTTTTAGCTCGATGGTCAAGCTCAATGACAATGGTTGTGCCGTGTTACATTTCGATCGAAACAGGAACGCAACAGGGGAGAAAGGCACCAGTTGGATTTCAAAGGACTCAGAGGTGAGTTTGAAAATTCGAAAGAAATTTTCCTTTTCGAAATCTGTCATACGGAATTTTTTAGGCAATAATTTTAAGGCAAAAATATTTTTTTCGATTTTCAACCTATTTTTATTAGGCTGATTTATTTCAGCATTTTTTAAAAATCATTTATACCCCCTGTAATTGTAAACCCGATACACTTGCACGTGTATGATGGATTCATTTAATCGAACTTGATTATAATAATAAATGTATATAAATTATTCCTATAGCCAGATCGAAGGTTTTTTTGGGGGTTTCCCGATTATCATTTCCCTTATCATCTGAGAAAAATCAATTTATTGATATGAACAGGAGATTGATCATAAATTTTGTTACTTTTTTAATGATTATTTTCTTCATCAGATTAGTCAATATTTATTGATTTTTACCGATTTTTTTATTGATTGATTGATATTTATTGATTTAAGACCCAGCAAACGGATGATGATGACCTTGAGGAGGAACCAGAGGTGACGTTGTCGTCGTCGGTGCATACCTCACCAGCGACGACAACGCTCACCGAAAACGCAACCAAGTTGACCAACAGCAGCAACGGCACCGAAACAGCACTGACGAAGCAGGAACAGGAACAAACGGAGGAGACCAGCAGCCACTACCAAGATGATGAACATTCATCGACGGATGAGAGCCCTCCTCCGGATATTGAAGAGCCGGCAGTAAGTTGATATTTTGGAATCATGGAAAATGACAATAGTTTTTTTGGCCATAATCAAAAATGTGGGACCAGGGATGGGCGAAATTTCGAGGATATTTTGTTTCGAGAATATGCTCTAAATTTTGAACAAAATACACCATTAATGTTGTTCAAAATTTTTCAATAATCTAGTGTTAATATTTCGCGTTTTCGAACTTTTGTTCAAATATTTAGCGTTTTCGAACTTTTTTTTCAAATTCCGATTCGAGTAACCTTAGAGTTTCGTTCAAATTTCGTTCTAGTTTCGAGTTTGGTTCGAGTTTTTTTAAACCTCGAGTTTTACTCGTCCCTGATCGGCATATAATTGAGTACAAAAAATGCGCGGAATAAATCAAATAAAAATGAAAAAAATCTAATTGCTCCATTAGATGGTTTTTCTTTCAAAATTATATTTATTTTTTATTTGCCTTTAATGCTATCCAGCGTTTTTAAGTTCCAGGATTTTTCAATCTGTTCTGTTCCTGTTCTGTTCTTGAAAGTCGGAACAGAAAATCTGTTCTGTTCCTGTTCCAAAATTTTTCTGTCTGTTCTGTTCCTGTTCTGTTCTCAAAATTTGGAACAGAACAGGAACAGAACAGGAACAGAACAGGAACAGATTAAGCAGAACAGTCAAAATCTGTTCCTAATCTGTTCCAATAGAATTTTGCTTCTAAATTTTGCTGAAATATTTTGAAATTATCTGTCCTTTGCCTAAATTATTAAAATCAATTTTAAAAATAGAAATTTTAAATTTTTATTTTTAGAAAAATTTCAATTATCAAAAATTAAAAAATGAAGTTTTTTAATTGGGAAAATTTTAAAGAAATTTTAAAAAATTTAAGAAGTAGGTGAAAATTAGATTAACCTTTAAGAAAATTGGTCAATTTTTCAGATATATTAAAAACTGCGGATTTAAAAGGATTTTAGAAAGCATCCCCCGACAGGGACAGCTCACCATTTCTTAGGGGGTGGCGGCGGTCCCGATAGGGGCCGCTGGAGAAAATTTTGGNGGATCTGGGTCCGATCTCCAACTGAAACATATAAAAATGTTAAAGTTTTTGAAAATTTAGATTTGGAAAAATTATTTAAAAATTTTCGACTTCTATGAAAAAGTTAGAAAAAATTTCCGGTCTGTGAAATTTTTTTAAAAAATTGAAGAGTTGCGAGGAAAATTTCGAAATTTTGTCCGGTTTTCATAAGAAATTTTCAGCAAAATCGGTGGTTGGAACAGATTAGGAACAGATTAGTCTGTTCTGCTTAATCTGTTCTGTTCCTGTTCTGTTCCTGTTCCTGTTCCTGTTCCACAGATTTGCAATCTGTTCTGTTCCTGTTCTGTTCTCAGAGCGTGGAACAGAACAGAACAGGAACAGGAACAGAACAGGAACAGAACAGGAACAGAACAGATTAAGTCGGAACAGAAAAACGCTGATGCTATCTAGTTAAAAAAATGGAAATTTTTTCCAAATAAGTGCAAAAAGCATTCCAAAAAGGAATTTAAAGTTTAGAGAACCGAAAATGTATTTTCTGCTTGTTATTAGACCAATAATGGCTAAAATCCGTCAAAAAAGCACTACCGGTGCTTTAACAATATGTCAAAATGGTCACTCTAAAAAATGCCAAAACCAGTGCCTTTATAAATGTTAAAAATTTATTAATTAATCCGAAAATGTTGTCTGTTATCTCAGACTGAAACTTCCATCGATAAGCATTTCTGGTCCAAATTGCGGGGCGGAGTGCCGTTGCGCAGTTTTGACCCACTCGTGGGGTTGGCCTTCGATGTGTTGACCGGGGTGGGGCATGACAAACCGGAGTTGTTTGCTGTGAAGCAAGACCAACCAGACGGGGAGTGCCAGATGCGCATCACATTTGTAAGTCAATGGAAAAAATTGACAGGTTCTAGCGGATAGGATGGGCCGGGTGATATGGTGCTAGATGGTTAAAAATGGCCAATAGGGATATTAAAAAAATCGCCATGATCAATCGATCAATCTGGCCAAAAACTTTTTTAAAAACAAACACTAGGCCAAAAGTATAAAAGGTAAAATGGTGCATAAAAGGTAAAAATGGTTTAAAAGGTAAAATGGTGCAGAATTTTGTGCTCTATATTTTGATACTTTTAGATTTTCGAAATTCGGCCAAAAAGTTCGAAATTTTCATGAAAAATTCTATTTTCTCTACAACTTTGATTATCTGGATGGGCATTTAGAAGATCCATTCGTCACAAAAAAATAAAATTAAAAAGATGGAAAAACTTCAGTAATTTTTATATATCATTAAATCAATTTTCCTAATCCACTTTAAAAAAATATTGAAGCTGCTCGAAATAAGTGTCCTCCTGTTGTTGATAGATTTTTTAAAAATTAGGCCTCTAATTTTAGAAAAATACTTTTCTTGTCCGAAAGGTCACGAAATGAAAAAAACCCATTAAAATAAAATAGCATAATAATCAATGTTGATTCGGTAAAATTGAATCTAGTTGATTTTCAAAGACGATAATCCTAATTATTTAAGTTTTAAACTTTTTACACAGATTTTATAGATGTTAAATTTATTGTTTTTTCTAGCATGATCAATGTGTGGATGAATGTTTGAGCATGACAAATTTGTGAGCATATGGGTTGAGGAAATTATGCAAATTATCAGTGATTTTTTTAGGGATGACATCGGTACCAGTACCGGAGAAACTACCAGTACCAATAGCAAGTACCAGTACTAACACCGTCGATGACGATGAAGAAGAAGATTGATTAATGATTTATTTATCTCTTGAAAAAAGCGAATTGAAACTGATTGAGAGACGAATTGGGGAGGGAAGAATGAAACTATAATTTATTTATGAGGAGGGGAAAGATTTTTACGAACAATTCAAACACATGAATCCAGGAACTTGTTGGCATACATAGAAGAACGAAAAATTGCCAAATAATTACACCATTTGTAGAAAAATCTTTCCCCTTCTCCTCCATGAAAAGAATTTATATATATTCTACATATGCCTACTTGTGTTTTTAATTTTTAACCTATTCATTGTCCCATCTTTCTGTAATCACTGGGTTTTATCAATTCCATTTCTACTATAAGAACACATAAAAGGTGGCCAATGCCTTCAACAAACTGCGACAAATCCCATAAAAACTGGAAAAATGTAAATCCATTGAAAAAATATTGGCAATCAATTTTCACTTTCAACTAATAAATAAAAAATTTATCTTATTGGGTCCATCTTATCTCCCGGAAATTTCGAGCAAAATTATTTGGAAAATTTCCATTGCAAAAAAGGGTGTCAATGGCATTTAAAAAATTGGTAATCAGGATTCGATAAGTTATTAAAATAAAAACACCTTTTTTCGAGGTTTTTTGAGGTTAATTTGGTCATTCTGTTCTTACATTCTTGTAGTTTTTATTTTGTTTTTATTTTATTTTCTATTTTATTAATTTTAATTTCGACCTCTTAATTAATTTAACCTGGTGATGTTTTTTTTTGCTTGTATCCGACCACAATGCATTTTACCAACCTTTAGCCCTGATTAATCCAAATTCCCTTTCTATGTATAAACATGAAAGAATATGTAAAAATCAAAAAACATTGTTAATTTTTTAAATTAATTTTTCCAGAAATTCTTGAAAATAATTTCATTGGTGACGGATGCCCCTTAAACATTTTCCTAAGATCTTTATTTGGTGCTTACTAAGGTTTAGCCCTCATCCTGGACAAATTTTTTAGTTTTTTCTCCGACAAACATAGCAATTTTAGCTCTACAATCGATGAATCATAGTAAATAGGCATGGGAATGGGATAATTAAAACAAATTTTTCTTTTACAACGGAAAAATCCAATAATTAGATTTAATCCAAGAAACATGAAAAATTTAAAATGCAAAAGCAAATTCTTTTATTTCCAGCACCATTTTTCCGAGAACAATGTTCAAAATACGCATGTACATTTTAATTTTATTGTATATACTAGCCAATGAGTATAAATGTACGGATACAGGTATGTAAAATTATTAAAATAGTAAAAATAGCTTTTTGGCTCACACGTCAGCAATTCCACTATTTTTATCCAGTAACAAAAAATCTTGTAATTAACTAAATTTAAAATTTTATAAGCGTCTAAAATATCATATTTTTCTTTATTTGTTAATTTTTTGCTTGAAGTAGGTTGCAAATTTTTATAGCCCCGTCCAATTTAAGAACCCGTAGGGGCCTGTATGCTAAAAAGATGCTGTCTACCCGGGTAAACTACCCTAAAAACCCCGGGTATTTTTTAGAATACGGATTTGGCGCTGTTTACCTTGGTTTAGGGCTAATCCGCGCATTGACCCTTTTTTTAGCATACGGGCCAGGGAGGTGGAAACTTGCAAAGTCGCCATATTGGGTCTTTGATTCTACCGAGAATCAGTAATTCAGTAACATTCATCAAAAATATACCATTACTATATTTTATGGCTTCTTTTAGTGTTTGGGGAACATAATTTGGTATTTGCCCGAGACTCAAAAAATGTTAGAGTCTCAATTGATGCTGGAAAAACAATAATTTAGGCTCCAAATCCGGGGTTCGGTACTTCTTCTCTAGTTTACACTCTGGAAAAATATATAATTTTTTTCTCAAATTTTTTATACTTGATGTTCATCAAATATCTGATTTTAGCATTTTTTAATATTTGCTCAAGCAATTACAAGAATTGATGTGATATTAATAAAAATTTACAGTGATAAATAAGGAATGAAAAAATATGCACAAAAATTTCCAAAATAAAATATGCGCGGAAAAAAATATGCGCAAAATATACGCGAAAAACGGCCAAAATATGTGGAAAATATGATCAAAAATGCCAAAATGTGTGGAAAATTTGTCCAAAAAAGTCCAAAATATGCGGAATATACCCGAAAAATGCAAAATATTCACAAAAAATCAAAAATATGCAGTTAGGAATCCATGCTAAGGCGTTCAAACCATGCTAAAAATGTGTTTTACCTGATTTTCAGGCCGTTATGATGATGATGATGATGAGCCCGTAAAAAATATGCATTTGCATATTTTTCACTCCCTAGTGATAAAATCATAGATTAGATGAAATCAGACTTGGGCTGGCGCATGTGGAAACCCCCGGGTCACTTTAACATTTCTAACTTTGTTGGGAACAAATTTTTGTTTTTTCCCG
>LDKF01000060.1:129677-146775 GCA_001026735.1 Rotylenchulus reniformis | reverse complement strand
ATTTCGCTTCGATAAAATGACAAAAATCCTTAATGCTAAAACAAAAAATTTATCCTTTACATGATAAAAGAAGAGGAATAAGGGAAAGAAATAATGGGAAGAGGGGAAAAAGAAACAGAGAAATTTATGCAAGAGCGTTAGGAGGCCGCGAAGCGGCCGACTAACGCTCGTAATGACTAAGACCTTTTTGGGTTTATTTTTGTATTTAAAAATCGGTGCTGGGTCGTTTTAAAAAAAGTATCATAATGGGCGTTTTAAAAAAAGGATCAAAACTCAATATGTCCTCTAAAAACTTTTTTGTTAGACCTGTTAGACCAAATGTATAAAAGGCAAAGTTGTGCAGAATTTTATGCTTTATCTGCTGATATAAAATTTTTTTCGAATTTCGAACAAAAATTTTGAAAAAGTCGAAAAAACCGTATTTTTCGATATTTTTGACTTTTTTCGACATTTTTGTTCGAAATTCGAAAAAATTTTTATACCATCAGAATCAGCATAAAATTCTGCACAACTTTGCCTTTTATACATTTGGTCTAACAGGTCTAACAAAAAGTTTTTAGAGAACATATTGAGTTTTGATCCATTTTTTTAAAACGCCCATTATGATACTTTTTTTAAAACGACATAGCACCTAAAAATCTTTTGAGGACTATCCGTTTCCTAACATTAACCTGGCTAAAATCGCCAAGAAATCCCGTGATTTTCAAGCCAGACATTTGTTCTGATGTCGAATAAAAAACATAAACGGCAAATGCACAACTTGAAGAAACAATGGCAAAAATGGAGCCCAAATATGGAATAAATTTGACAGATTTTTGGCTAAAATGTTTTTAGACAATAATTTCCATTTTTTATATTCCTTACAAATCAAGAAAAATAATGCACAAAAGTCGGTCCGATCCGGTGAATAGCATCGAAATTGAAATTCCGAACCATCCGAACAAGGAAAGAGAACATAGTTTTAATGCAAGATGATAATCAATGAAGTTTTGGCCGGAAACGGATAAGTACAAAAACACAAAATGGCCATGTTGGTGAAGGAGTTCAAACATACAGTTCAAGGCCAACAGATAATTTGCCGTCCCTTTTAGTGTCCTTAAAAAAACAAATACATATTATGAGTTATTGTTGCTCGATTAATCAATCAAATTCCTTATGTTATCACTTTGTTAACCAAAATTTTAATTTTTTGTTGGATCTAAATAAAGCTAGACTATCAAGCACAATTATAAAGCAAGACTTCTCTTTCAATTTTTGTAATTTAATTTAAAAATTTCCTTATTTTATTTTATATTGATCTGAATAATTAAGGAAAAAGTAACTAACAATAAGCTCACAAGTCAGCACCATTTCAAATAAGCGTATACTTTTTTATGAAAGTTTTTGAAATTTTACTTCGATTTGAAAGTCAAATAAATGACAGAATAATTGAAGAACATTCCGAAAATTGCAATTATGGAAAGTGAAACTGAACAAGTAATAAAAAGCCAACATGGATGCTCATCCTTGTATCTGATGAAGAGCTAAATTAATTAAGAATTAGAAATTAATAGTAAATTCAATATTCTCTATTCAAATATTATTTTTATGCTAATAATGAATAATTATTATCAGAAAAAAAACTCACTGCATTTAATATTGTAGTCCGTTCCATATTCAAAAGGAAAGAAGAATAATTTTATAGCAATTTTAGATTTAGGTCTCTGCACAATGAACAGGTTGATAATGTCAACGATTTTAATTCCCTTCTCATGCACCACATGCCCTCATTATTTCTAATTTGCATGAGTTCATATCCAAAATAGAAATAGGTACAAACATACCAATTTAACCAATTTAATACCAAAATTTGTCTAAAGCAAGACTCGTCTAACCCAGCCAAAAAGTAAAGAATCGTCTAATAAAAAAGTTAACTCGTGTGATTATCACATCAGCAAATCAAAATTTTGTAATACCATGTATGATTATTAAAATTTTCATGGCCACAATTTTTCTAATTTATATAATCTCTTGAATTTTCAGTTTTTTGAGGCCTCGAATCTCAAGAAGTTCACAGGTTGCAAATTTTTTAAAATTAGATTCAGTTTTTCTTCATTCTTCCATAAACATTCTCGTAAGTTCCATGAATTTTAATCCTTCCAAAAATGTTTTAGAACGTTCGTCCATGATTTTTAATTCCATTTCGGATTTTTCTACATTTTTTCATTTGTTTTATTTTCATGGCTAACTTGTTCTTTTTAAAAATATATATTATAAACTAATTAGTCAATTCTTGGCTTTTTGGCTTGGTTTAGACGAATCTTGGGTTTAATTTGTTAAAATTTTAACTCCTAACCTCGCAGTAACAATTTTGAATAAATTACATCATTGTGTATGATTTTGAATAAATTACATCATTGGGTATGATTTTGGGACAGAAAAATATTGAACTATCGTTAATAATTATCCCGATAATACATGTTTATTATTAATTAAATTTTTCATTAATTAATTATAGGTTAGTCAGCCCTAGATTGATACGATTTTTAATTGCATTTCTCTAATAATTCACATCCCTGAATCGACTAAAAATATTATTGGACAAAATATCTATCTTACCTATAATGAACGATTATGCTTACAAATATCCAAACCAGTTAATAAGTTATAAATAAAAGGTACCACATGCACTAATAACTCAAAAATGTTTCTCCAAATGCCTTCAGTAATTAAATCATAAACCAAGGTACCAACATATTATCATTTGCCGCTAAAAAAAGACTATTTCCGGAGGAAAGAACAGTTTGTATCAAAGAAACCATTATCGAAATTTAATCAACTTGTAGATTGGGATTTAATTTGATTTTGGTATTTCATAATTACCAGTGGAAAGGGCAAAAATTAAAACTATGATAAAATTTGAATCAAAAACTTTCCATTTAAAAATAAAAACGATATTTTTTTCAGAGTAAACTTAATTAATTTATTTTTTTATTTTCAATGTCTACGGAGGGCGAAGAGTGGTACTCAGGTCCAATTTCCAATGGCATCATATATTGTAAATCTTTTCTTTGAGTCTTGTTTCGTTCATTTTTTAGTTATTACAAATTTTATAGAAAAAAATAATAAAACAAAAATTTCTTTAGAGATGAAAAATTGGGCCATGATTGGTAAATTGTCCCAAAAGAATCCCAACAAGTTTTCACCATCCAATTGTTATTCGGCATCGTATTTTATTGCTAATTTAGTGTAACATAATTAAAAGCATCAAATGGATGACATTTGAACCCATTTTTTAACTGTCAGACGTTTGATATTGACTTTGTTCTCGTTCGACCATATCATACTTCACCATTACCCCATTGAAAATTTGTGAACCATTGTAAAGGCCAATGGTGAGTTAGGGTTAAGCGGAACCGGAACCGGTCCGGAACTCCCGGTCCCCCGGAACCAAAGCCGGTTCCGATTCTCAAAAACCCGGAACCTACCGGTTCAGGTTTTCAAACCGTCGGAACCGGAACCAAACATACATCCCTTAGAATGGCATTTTTTGCCGAAAATACACCCCTGTGAATGACATTTTTGGCTGAAAAATTGGTGAAATTTCCTTAAGAAATCTCATTTTTTCGTCCAAAAAAGCAAAATTTTCCTGCCCCCTCTGTTATTAATCAATTGATGTTCTTTCTATGATACTTTTCTGTCTTCTGATTATCGCCCGCTTCTCTCCCCTACCCTCCAAAACCAAATTTTTTTGAAATTTTTTAAATGGGAAAAATTGGGTCATTTATTAAGAAAATTGGGCCATTCTGGATTACATCTAAAATTAAAAATTTCAAAGGCTCAATTTTAAACGAAAAAAATTCACTGGCGAAATAATTAATAGATTGAATTTTTTGTCACTCGATTTAAATTTCAAATATTTTCTAATTTTTGAAAGTTGAAAATTAAACAATTTTTAAGAGAATCTAGAAAAGATTTCTGCTAAAAAATGAGCAATTTTTTTTGTTTTTTAATTTTATAAAGGAATATTATTTGCTAAATTAAAATATTTTTTTTAAATTGTAATTTTTAGCTTAAAAATGCTGGTTCCGACCGGTTCCGGTCAAAAAACTTGGTTCCGGTTCAGGTTTTCATAAAAAGTTCCGATTCCGCTTCACTCTAGTGAGCATTATGTAAAAAATTCTATCCCTTTGCTTTCATGGCGAAAATATTTTTTAAGTTCGAAATCCCCGATTCCAACCCATTTATGTGGTACTCACTCAGAACTAGGGTTGGGCACGGGGGGGGGGATATCCCACACCCGTCCCCAGCTTTTTTGGGCCTCATCCCCGTCCCCGATGATCCCATCCCCGACCCTCATCCCAGCGGGGATTCGGGGATGAAAATGCACCCCCTAAAGATGCCATTTTCGATCCAAGAGATAAGGGAATTTGGTGGATGGCTAGCGAAAGGGTACTTGGCTCAGTGGTACAATCTGGTTTATTGGCAGCAAGGTCACGGGTTCAATTCCTATCGCCTCATATATTGTTTAATTTGTTTTTTTGTTCATTTTTTGTTTCTCAACACAAAAATTATTACGAAAATTTTTTAGAATAAAAAACATTACAAAAAACAAAAATATCAGAAAAAAAACTTTTTAGAATGATGATAATTCTTGAATTTTCAAACAGAAGTTACAGAAAGGGACATAAAAATTAATCAATTTTTTAATAGAAAAATGGTCTAAATTTTCAAAAATTTCTCCGACGGCCCCTATCGGGACGGACCGCCGCCCCTCCCACAGTGAACTTCTTCAAAAATTTCATGAAAAAGTGACCGATTTTCTTAAGGAAAAGTCCTAATTTGCTAAAATTTCTCCGGCGGCCCCTATCGGGACCGCCGCCATCTCCCCACAGTGAAATTTCCTCATCCAAAAAATGCTCATCTTTTAATAAAGCTTTGAAAATTTTTTGATAATAACACTCATAAAAATTTTTGAAAAAAATTTTCAGGAAAAAAGACAGAAATTTTTTCACCATCCCCGTCCCTGTCCCCGACTGTGCCATCTTACAAAAAATTTTTTAGGGACTACTTTTCCATTTTGGCACTTTTGGCTGAAATGACATAGCACCTAAAAAAAGGATTATCAGCAGGGGGAATCGATTTTCACAACAATGAAATGTCTGCATATATCATATAAGCAGAATTCCCAACTCACTGATGCTTGAAAAAGGACATCAAGCACAAAATTAAAGATTTTTGGGACGAAAAAAGGACACCCAGACATTAGATTATTTATTATCTTTATAAACAAATTGAAATTGTTTAAAAATCATTTCTATAAATTTCAAGTTTCAACAATCAAAAATCTGAGCGATCATAAAAAGTGCATACTCGTATTAATGGTCTGTAAAAGAGATACAAAACAAAGATTTGTCAAGTTCCAAGCAACAAATTATTTGTAAGGATAGAAGCAACTCTCGTGGTCATGAAAAAATTTTGGTTAAATAATAGATATTTTGAAAAGGCTAAAATGGTACATTGACAAAGGTTTTAGAAGTTCATTAATTAGTTTAACTAGCTAGCGAAACAAATCAGAGAGGTTAAAATAAAGAATAGAGCACGAATTTTATAAATATTGCATTTAATTTTTTACCTGGGGCATTTTAAAATGTTAAAAATGTATTTAAAAAAAACAAAAAAAATCATTGACCTGATGGCCGTGTGGCTTTTGGATCGGATTTTTACCAATTTTTTGATGAAATAAACTTCTAAAATTTAATGACTAAATTTGAATGAAATCATTCATCCCTAAATTCTGAGCAAATGTTTTCAGTCTAAATAGAGTAATTATATTTTCATTTTTGGCCACGAGAGCATTATGGATAACATTACAATGATTTCATGTCACTGGCTAAGGGTTTTCCCAGCCCACGTCACTCGCTGCACGGACTGCCCGGATTGCCCCCAGCGTTGAGGACAAAAGGCACGTGATCTTCACCTCCATGGATTTGCCGAAGTAAAAGCCAAACAAATTCCGAAATAAGTTTCCTGCTTGCATCTGCCATTTCACCATTCTCTAAAAACAAATCATCATATAGCTAGAATGATCAAGGAATCGTTTGAAAAAATAATTTAAGATACGAAAGAATCGAATTATTAAAGAAATAAAATAAACATTACGCTATAAAAGAAAAACTTTAAAAAAGAAAACAAGTTCCAATCATAGCAGAGATAAAGCTACCCAATAGTGACTTAACTGACATATGTCAAATTCAGAATTTTGGCGTATTGTATCTTCGTTCGTTTTGAATAAATAATTTTAAATACTTCCCCATTCTATAGAATCGTATGANTTTTTTAATGTATGATAATCATGATGAGCAATAATCTCCAATAAATATTTTCTTGGAAAAATCGGCATTACAAAAAAATAATATAAAATTAAAAATGTGATTTCAAAATGAAAATGCTGAGACTTTTTCGAGAGAATTTAGGCAACCAAAGTAATGTGTTAAATTTTTAAATATACAATATACAATCCGTACCGAAAAGTCCAAAGTTTGGTTGTTTGCTGGAATCGAACCCACAGCTGCCAGCGCATTGAGAATTTGATTTGGTAGCTGGCTCGCAGGAAAGTGGTCCTCCGGGAAAATTGCGTACCCGTATAAAACGGCAATGGCTTCAACTCGATGACGAGGATCTGAAATGTTAACAATTGATATATTTTTTAATCAAATTTTAGAGGATGAGAACGAACGAGTGTGAAAAAGTCATTTAAAATCAGGGGGGGTAACAAAAAAAAATTCGGGGTAGGGGGAGGAATGGGAGGAGGGGGCAGGGGGTCCCCGGCGGCCCCTACAGTGGCCGCCGGGAAAAATTTTTCTGAAGTTTTAACGAATTTTCTTAAGGAAAATTGACCATTTTTTGCTTTGGTGAAAAAAATTCGTTAAATTTTTCAAAAAAAAGATTTTTAACAGGGGGACCCTTTTCATTTTTTTTTGGTCTTGGCATTTCGGGGGGGGGTGCCTTGATGCTTAAGATTTATATTAAAAAATATGCCAAAAAGAGCTTTATGAATAAAAATCAACTACAAAAGCAAAAAAAATGATAAAAACGAGAAGATTTTTTTAAATTTTTATTACCAATTAATAATGTGCCGCCAGAAATGCATTTTTAGCTTTTTAGAACATTTAAAATCTAGATTAGGAATTCATACGCTTTGCTTACTGATTTCTGGTGGATTCTCTTCACCCAGAGCCCTCAATAATTCTTCGCTGATCCTTCTTTGGAGTTCGGCCAATGGCAAATCGTCGACGTGATCGATCAACTTGTTGGACAATTCGACATAATTTATCCAATTTGGGGGGTCCTGGTTGATATCCATCGCGATCTAAAAATGGGAATAAAAATTATTCAAAAAATACCCATTAATTTGGCTAAATATTTTTTTATCGAAAAGTGGAAAAATATATTTTGTAAGATTTCAGTTTTACATTCCAGTATAAAGTTTGAAGAAATCAAAAATATATTTTTAAGTGTAAAAAATGGTTTAAGGATCACTAAGTATGAAGATTTACATTATAAAATTATTTTTGTCTAGTAAGTGTGTCGCATAACCACCAGCTATATTTTATTTTTATTTCAATTTTTCTTTTTTAATTTCCCGTGGCTAGCCCTTTAGTGTTCAGATTTTTGATGTTAATTACCAAAATGGTGTTGGTGGAGTGACGATGATCGATGCGATTAAATAAGAAAGAGTCAAAGTGATTAAGAATGATAGAGACGGATATACAAGCTTCAAAAATTATTATAAAAAATTATTTGATTTCATATATGGGATCATGTAAAATAGATTGCAATTATGTGTATGGATAAAATAAGAATTATTTTATTGCAGCAAAATAGGGTATTTTTACAAAAATTTTCGGAAATACTTTTGGTTATTCTTTTTTCGATAGGTTAAAAATTAATGCCCGCATGTAAAATATGCACCTGTATGGCAATCTTTCGAAATTGCGCTCCCGCGAAAAAAATCAATAACCTGACTGAGCTGTCAATAAACATGGCTGAAAATTTGCATGCTAGGGTTTTCTGGTATGTAGAACACGAATCCGAGCTCTGATTATACCTAGTCCATGATGAATCAAATCCATTATTTTTCATCAAGTATTTGTTTTTTCGGAAAATTTGGCTTTGTTTTGCTGAATTTTACTAAGTCAATATTGAAATTTGTTTGTTTTTTATTTTTTTATTTTCACATATTATCCCTAAAATATCGATGTGGCATGGAATGTCAGCCATTTGACAAAAAAATAGACATGATGGAAAATCATGCATTTGATTTATCATACACAAAATCTGAGTTTGAATCCGTGTTCAGCGTCTCAAAAAAATTTTAACTCCAGTTATTGATTTTTTCCGCGGGATTGCAATTTCGAAAGATTGCCTAAAATATTTTTTATACTAATCCTGACCCTTTCGGCTTTGTTCATTAAGTCAATTTTTTAAAAAAATGTTTCCACCGCGGCAATAGGCGTGGGGAGACTGATGATGGGGGAGGGGGGGGGAGGTGGATCCTTGCCTTAGGCACGGCACGCGGAAACTTGTGGCCGAGAACATTAAAAGATAAAAAGTACTGGATTTTTTCAAAACAACCCTATGTATGTAAACCAAAAAATAAAAATACAAAATATATATGTTTTTTTCGGTAGATATTTTCCCGATTACCTATGCTTGAGAAATGCTCTTTTGCTTATTGCTTTTCTTGTAATTTTTCTTAAATTTTAAAATTTTTTACTTTTTATATTTTCGTTCTCAAAATTTTACACAAAATGAACTAGGTACTGAACTACTTGAATTATTTTTTGAGTTTTTGAAAATTAACGAAGAACAATTCTGAAGCGTATTTCCACAGGAGCATGCATTGCATTGCAGAAACCAAGTCGCCGAGTCCTTTACATAATTATTGTAGTGAAAGCAGAGAAGAGAGATAAATTAAAGGCAGAGAACACAATAAACATTACGCCAATAGCAGGCAAAATTTAAAAGAATAAACGAGTTCCGAAAAGCGGTGGGGGTCGATTCATTGCCACTGATTCATTGCCCGTTGTTCTAGGGCAGTTTCATTGCCCTATTGTAATTTTTTTGCAGGCTACAGATTTCATAAATTTCACAGCAAAAAATTGTTAAAAATTTTAGAGGCCTAGGAATTTTTAAAATTTCACAAACCTCATATTTCTAAAAAATTTTCAAAGGCCTCGGATTTTCAAAAAATTTTAGAGGCCTCGGATTTTCAAAATTTTCAGAGGCCTCGGATTTTCCAAAAAATCTTAGAGGCCTCTGATTTTCAAAAAATCAGAGGTATCGGATTTTCAAAAAAATCAGGCATCGGATTTTCAAAAAGTTTTTGAGGCCTCGGATTTTCAAAAAATCAGAGGCATCGGATTTTCAAAATTTTTCAGAGGACTAAGATTTTTTAAAATTCAGGCCTCTATAGACTCTTTAAAAAATTTATTTTTGGCTTGGAAAAATGGGCGATGAAACGGCCCTAGAACAACGGGCAATGAATCGGCGGCAATGAATCGACCCATCCGCCGAAAAAAAGCAGAGATGGAAAGTCAGTTAATTGATAAAATGCCAAAATTTAAAACATTGTTACATCTATTGTATTTGTTTCACATATTTCTCATTCTATGCTCGAAATATCATTTGCGCATTAAAGTAGGAATATAAATATGTAAATTAATAAATACTTTATTAAGCAGTGTATACAAAACGGAAATAATAACTTATACGAACGACATAAAATGAAAAAAGTAGATGATTTGGCATAAAAAGATAATTAGTAAATTGTTTTTAGTTTTATATTAAAGAATAGATTATTGATATGCTTTTTTCTTAAATTAAAAAAGTAGTTTAAAACCCAACTCTTACTAGACGGTTGTTTTTTAATTACTAAGTACTATTACTATCAGTTTTAGCTTCTTAATTCTTTTATTATTTAAAAAAGATCATCCCTAATAATCGTATCAGATCAGTTTTCATTTTTTATTTATCGGATCGTGCGCCGTATGGCAATAAAATTTTACTATTTGAATTTGTCATCCGAACAATTTTTATACAAATATCAAAAATCCAAAGAAATATTAGAAAAATTTTACCCAATTTTTCGGTATAAAAATGCTTAAATTCTTCTCCTTGAATTTTTAAAATCTTCTTCTTTGAAATTTTTTGTAAAGACAATTTTTATGCATATATAAGAGAGAGATTTTGGTCTAATATGTTTATCCTTGTTTCGTCCTTAAATTCTGTACGCAAATTTCACACTGCATATATATGAGGTATATTTTTTTTCTTATGGTCCTACAACATTTTTTTGTTGCTTTTTTTTTAAATTTAAATTTATCCCGATCACCCACCTTTGATGTCATGAATGTGTCCCAGACCGGGCGCATTCGCCAGAACAGGTACCAGTCCAGTACAGTTTGCATTCCGAACACTGATTTTAAAAACTGGAGACCACCACCATCAGCCTCCCCATTCAGTAAAAAATGTAAAATAAATAATTTAATTTAAAAGATTTTACGAAACTAATTGTGAACATTTTCTCAGCGACACAACATGGGCGAGGGTGCTCCAGGAATAGTAGCGCTGAAATTGAGAATTTATGTCAAATTTTCATTCGAATTGGGCAAAACCAATACATTTTGGTCAATTTTTATTTTTATTTTTAAAACCTATTCTGTATTTTATCTTATGCTTTCTACATTATATTTATGTCTTTAACTGGATCATCCCTATTATTAGAGAAGAATCGAATCAATTGGCAGAGGAAATAACCAAAATGTTGTCTTTTAAACTTTGAAATTTGAAAATTAATTTTACTTTAAAATTAACAAAATTTCAAATTTTTGAGCCAAAAAGTAAAAATTTGCTTTGTCGTCAGTGAGTATTTTGCTCGTACTGGTGCTCGTTTTTCGTACAATCTTTTGGACCTCTCTACTTTTTATCTTATACATTAAAAAAGCTCGTACTTTGTACTTATACCTCGTATTTTTCGAAAAATCCAAATTCGTATCAAAATTCATCTATTTTTAAAAATATTTCTTTGGAAATTTGAACCAGCTTAATAGAATTGATTGTTCTGTAAGCACTCTAGAAGGTAGTGAATGCCCGGTCCCGCATTTCCAAAAAATCCTCAATTTCTTGTATTTCGGGATATACAAAGGTGTAGAATCCGATTCAGGTGTAAAATTTTAGCTATAGCCTATAACCACGTTTGACATGAATTAACGTCTTGGAAAAAACTGGAAATGTCAAAATTGGCAAAATTCACAAATTAAAATGATTCCGGAAGTTTGCTAGGGTGCTGAATCGAATATGATAGTAGATGATTTATTATTATTATTATTATTATATATTTAGGTTCGATGGCACAAGGACAAACAAAATTAGCATACATGTCAGAAGAAAACACACACCATAAAACAACATACCTATAAATTAAATTGCAGTGGCTAATTGTTGTGGGTATCAATGTTTTGTTGGGTATCAATGTTTTGGAAGAAATGTTTTGGAAGATCAATGTTTTGGAAGAAATAGATTAATCCGTGAAAGTTTGAATTTTGACGCGATAAATATGGTGGTATAAATAGTGCAAAATTAAATGATTTATGATATATTCAAGCAAAATTTATAATTTGACAAAATCATAACTGATTTTGCTTGATGTTTTGATAAATATAAGGTCAGGTGTGAATACAGATTAATAAAAAAAAGCTAGCTCACTTTTAAATTGTTAAACTACCAAATTTGAAATTTTCGATTTTTGACATGATGTGGATCTTTTGTGAAAGTCACGTCAAAAGTAAGAAATAAGGCTAAATTTTGACGACAGAATTGGATCCTATACTTTTGAATATCCATAAATATTTACATGAAATAAGGCTTTTTCAGAATTTTTTTTCCAAAAATAGCGGTGATTTTCTCCTTCACTATTACCATGGCGCAGAGTATTTCGCAAAAAATTTGGGTACATGAAGTTCCAGGAATGATGATGAGTAAGGTATTGCAAAATTAGATTTCGATCTTTCGGAAAAATATATTTTAATTCGATAGCAAACGACTATTAGCTAAAAGGAGGTTAGTTTTTTATAGTGACTTAATAAAAAGAATTTATAAAGGATCGATGTTGGTGATATCCCCCAAAAATCAAGTAAGCATTTTTTCACATTTGGTAGATAATGCAATACATTTCTATGCGCTATCATTCGTTATGTTAAAGAAATTTAATTAAAATTGAAAAGGGATTATTTTGTATTTTCATTTTAAATTTCAATTACTTATGGAAAATTGTGAATAACATTTGCTTAAATAAAGATCAAATCCAAACTCACGCGGTCCATCCGCTCTATGCACTGATTCAGTTGTGCCCGTAAACACATGGCATCCGCAATTTCGGCCACCAATTCATTGGGCAATGATTTTTTGGGTTTTGATTCTTTACTCAAAACTTCCATAATGAAGTTCATTTCACTAATTTCTAAAAATAGTCAAATGCAGATTTTTTGTTTCATTCTGGCACATGGTGATAAATAAAATAAACAAAAAAATAATATAGGTTTTTTTTTGCTCTTTTTCTGGTAGTGAAAATTTAATTTTATTTTTTATTGTTTAATTTATAAACAATTTTCGTTAATACCGTTTTTAAAAATAACCGTATTCTCTTTAAACTAAGATTGGAGTCTTTTTCAAATCCCTTCAATGGATAATCTTATTTTAGAGGGGGATCTTCTTTTATTGGGGAGTCTTATTTTTTCAAGGTGGTTTACCAGGGCATTTTTTAAAGAAATCTTAAATGGAAATTTTCTCTATTTATGGACGCCATTTTTGAGATCATACTCTTAATTTAAACGCTATTTTTTCTTTTGTCGATAGTGGTGGTTCTTGTGCTTAGTTTTATACATTAAAAATTAATAAAACTAATAAAATGATTTACTTATAGAATGCGTATGTCTTTTTTTATAATGAAAATAAGATAAAATAAATATTTTGACAAATGCAAAATAGTTGGACGAATAAAATGCGCGTTAGAAAAATGTGGAAATCTGGCTTTTTCTTGTAGGCCTATAATTTTTCGAAGCGATTTTTTTCCAAATGTTAAATTGAAAAGAACAAAGTACACATATGATCAGCGTATGGAAAATTTAAATTGCACAAAATCGTTTCAAAAATTATTACTTAAAGGGATTTCCACATTTTTCTGACGCGCATTTTAATTGTGACGGATCTAAAAGAAAAAGTTTATTTCCTGATTTTGTTATTTTTCAGGCAAACCATTTCAAAATTTGAATTAATGACGAACTTACACTTTCTGAGGCCCTCTTCTAACTATATTAATATACATTGATTATTGTAATTTTTAAAACTAGATAGTTACGCAACAAAATTTTACTGGCTACCTATTCCAAGGAAAAAGGTATTTATTTTAAAGGGGTCTTTTTCGACCCCTCTCAAAGGGGAGTCTTATTTTAGAGAGAATATGGTATTTCTTTGAAAATTGGGTCTATAATTTGTTACATTTAATTTTAATTTGCATAAAAAAATTTCTTTTTATTTTCATCATAAAAAATTTTCTTTTTATTTTCATCATAAAAAATTTTCTTTTTATTTTCATCATAAAAAATTTTCTTTTTATTTTTATCTACCGGTTAATATAGAAAATCAGAATGTAAAGAATATGTTAATTGGTTAACATATTATTTACTAATAATGGATTGGTTAATAATAACGGATTGGCTAAAAATATATCAAAAAATCTACCATTATTTTTTTTTGAAAATTATTAAAATTTAATAATTGAAAAAAATTATACATTTATTCGCGGATGAAGAATGAATGAGTTGATGTGAACATAAAAATCTCCCTTAAAAAAGTAATTTTGCAACTCCATCAGTTCACTTAACTCTGTTCTCATGCCTCAAGCAAATTAGATAATTAGAGCAGTCAAATAAAGCGAAATTGGTTTTTTTGTGGAGGCTCGGAAAAAGGATGATGTGAGAATCCAGGTGTATTTTTTAAAGATTTGTACTTTTTTGAGGGGTACTAATCTTTAAAATTGTACTTGTTGCACATGAACAATTTTTTATATTCCATAGTTTTGTGAGAAACTATCCATATTTTTAATTTGATGTTGCAATCAGGCATGCACACGGCTACGGCTAAGCCGCGGTTAACCGCGGCTAGCCGCGGTTACGGGCGGCTACGGCTACAAATTTTTAAAAATTTGACGGCTATGGGCGGCTAACGGCTATTGATTCTAAATAAAGCCGCTGAATAGCCGCGGCTAACCGCGGCTAGCCGCGGCTACGGCTACAAATTTTTGAAAAATAACGCGGCTACACACGGCTACGGCTATGAACCTCACGGCTATAGCCGGCTACGGCTATGAAAAATCGTAGCCGTGTGCATGCCTGGTTGCAATATTAATCTGATTGGCAGCATTATGCATCGGAACAACTCGGTTTTGCTGGACTTGATTGTTGAATAGGATATTTCGAAGCCGTTGCCATTCCTTCTGAAAGGCTTTCCGATACTCGGAACTAAATGATAGAATGAATTAATGAATTTATCATTTTTATAATGATATAAAAAAGTCAAATATTTTGTACATAAATACATACAAAGGAATTATTATTGCGCAAATTATTCCAAAGTGAATGAATATCCATCAATAAAAAATAAAATTATCTAATTATTAACCTTGTAAAATAAAGAATTGGTCCATTCGACGCAGAACTGATGTTCAAAGGAATGGCGAAAATTTGGATGCCGAACCAGATCAGAATTGGTGACCCGAGGATTGGGGCAATGAACACATGGTAAACATAAGTCAGGATGTTGCCTCCGACGCTAATCGCTATTATGAAGCAAAGCGATCGGAATATGCGTCGATTGATCTGATCAGAATTCGACGAAAGTGTAGCTTTAAAAAATGATATAAAAATGAATGACAAATCTTTTATTTAATTTTTATTATGAAATGATGAATGAATTATAGCCTATGTATATTGATGTGGACTTAATATATTGTTTATATTTATTCTATGAAATTATTATAAAGACATAAAATCGTTTTTAATATTTAAAGGCCACTCTAACTTGTAAGATTTTGGTTTTGAATTTTTTGATTTGAAGAGTATTTTTACTTTTTCGTAGATAAATAATGCTTCCAGTGAGTATGTAAACAAAAAAGGTTGCAGCATTAAGTGTCAATCCAATGTAGTTCAATAGCAACTTAATAAAAAGATTTATTGTTATAATGGAATTTATAATGGAATTAACAATGGAAAAATCGCCAAGGAAACCGGTGACTTTTACGCCAGACATTTTGTATGACACCGAATAAATGACATAAACAGAAAAAGCAGCATTTGAAGCACAAATCGCGAAAATCGTGCCCAAATATGGGACAAATTGGACAGATTTTTGGCTAAAATATTTTTTAAATAATATTTTTGTTATAAAAGCTTACAAATTAAAGTAAATCATGCATAGAAGATGATCCAATCCGGTGAATAACATTGATATTGTGATCCCGAACCATCCGAACAGGGAAAGAGCGCAAAGACACACCCCAAGATGATAATCAACAAAATTTTGGCCGGACAGAGCCAAATACAAAAAAACAAAATGGCCAGATTGATGTCAGAGCCAAAAGATAGGTTGCTGTATCATTTAGGGTTCTAAAATTATTTATAGAATATATTTATAATACATAGCAAAATGATACTAGGTAAATATAAATAATCAATGGATAAAGATATAAAATAAACCATACATTTTAAAATTTATAGAATTATATTTTAATATTATTTTGATTAAAATATGTATTTTATTTTCTGTCTTTGTGATAAATACTTAAATGTCACATAAATAATACATATAAAAATTTATAACCATTTGGTTAAAAATAGATTTTATTTTGTTAATTTTTGAATTTTACTTGGATATAATGGTAATATAAATGACAGCGCCATTCGAAACCAATCCGAAAATGGAAATTAAGGACAATACAGAAGCCACAATAATAAAGGACCAACACGGACGGTCATCTTTGTAGTTGGCATAAAGCTAAAACTATTCAAAATTATACAAATTTAGAATTAAAAATATTAAATAAATTAACAATTCTTTAATTATTTTTTATTTCAGGATCTTAAAAGATTTAATAAATTTAGCAATTCCTCTGACGATATTATTGATATTTTTTAATTTGTCTGAGAGTGTCCGAAATTTTTTTAAGATTCGAATTTCATTTAAAATATTATTCATTTTCATTTACACTTACCGCTTTTAGTAAGGTGCTTGTTCCATGTGCACAAATAAAAGAAATTTTGTATAAAATATAAAAATGATAATGCCTATTATCACAAGGAAAATATTAGTTATTGGCATTACTCAATCAGTACACATTCCTCGCGTGTACACATTATTTTGTTAAGCTTGTCTTTGTTTCGCAAGAGAATACAAAAATGTCAGAAGACATTTTATATTTTAATAGTGCATTTGGTGTTCAGTTATTTTCTGATGAGAAATGAATCCATATTTTCTGATTCGTTTGATCTGTCAAAAAAAATAAAACTGATAAAGAGCATTTTATAAAAAGTTATAATATAGGTTTTTATAATTCACGGATTTTCAATTGTATTTAGCTATACCTCTTCTTTTATAATAATATTTAAAAATTATACGTTTATCTGCAGCTTTATTATTGATTCTTTATACCTATTTTAGTATGAATTAGGATGGTTCAAAATCAATGAATTAGATATAATTCAAAGGAAATAAAAGTAGTAAAATTAGAAATTAAAAAAGAATAACATATAAATTCGAGAAAAAGCATATTAGCAAAAAATATACTTTAAGATTAGTAGAAAATATGCTGATAATAAAAAATAATTGTGATTATGCTAATAAGAACCATTAACAAAAAATTGTAATGTTTTAAACTAGGTATTAATTAGTAACACTGGAAGAGATGTCGTTCTTTAAAATCATCATAATACCGTAAAACCCCTATTATAACCCCCGGGGGTTATATTTTTCAACCCCCCTCCAGAGGGGGGTCTATTAGGAG
>LDKF01000060.1:91644-129577 GCA_001026735.1 Rotylenchulus reniformis | reverse complement strand
GGGGGGGGCTATAATAGGGGTTTTACGGTATGCGTATATTAAAAAAATTCTCTTTTTATTTGCAAACCCATTTTTGGAGATTCCCTGAAAATGACAAAATATTTCAAATTTGAAATTGTTCGAATTTTTTGAAAAAATTCGCATAACTTTAGAATAATAAAGGTCTGATTTTCTAAGGAACTACCATTTTCAATGGAAATTTTACAAATGACGCTTTTTGGCTTTTGTGGGAAAATTAAGAACCACCCATTATGAGACTTATTAAGAAACGACTAAACACACTCCAAAATCATGCAATATGGTAAAAACATCTTTATGCAAATGTAGATAAAATAAAATATAAGACAAATTTATAAGCAAATATTTTGATAAAAATAAGATTTATGTTGAAATATAATGAATGTTTAAATATTTATTATATTATATAAATACATCGTAATCATAATCATAATCAAAATTGAAATAAATGCTGCAATGATAAAATCATTTTTTACCTTGTAAAATACAAAATTTTGCCAGTTATAGCCGAACTAATCACCAAAGAAAAGGTGAAAAGATGAATACCAAACCAGATCAGGATCGGTGATCCGATTTGGGGAGCAATGATCACATGGTAAATGTGCAGCACAAGATAGCTGCCAATGCTAATTGCTATGATGTAGCATAGAGACCGAAATATTGTCGATTAATTAATTACATATAAAAATTATTATTCTTTAATGAGCTGAAAATATTTGATTGTTTTTGTTTAGATAAATTTAAAGTAATGAAAAAAATTCAACTTATTTTTAGTAATTTATTTTATTATAAAATGTGATTACTTGTTCGTAAATAAATGATGAGCCCAATCAAAAAGTAAACAATGATATTGGCAATGTTCAATAGCAATAGGATGAAATTGAGGAATTTGCCAGTTTGTCCCTTAAAGGTTAAAAAAATATAGATTAATAATTATTTATTTGTTTTATTAAAAAGGAATGACCTGGGCAAAGTCTCCAATGAATCCAGTAACTTTCATACCGGGCACTGATTCCAAATATTTATGAATGGAATAAACGGAATAGACACTATGTAAAACACTAATAGCAAAGATGGAACCCAAATATTGAGCATATTTGATATTTTTTGGACTAAATTAATTAGAATTAAAATAAAAATTATCATGTATATAAAGATAATAGCGAAACGCTATTAATATTGCCTTTAATAAAAGAAAAATGGACCAAAAGGATTCAAATATCCAGTCAAATCAGCATGAATAATACTTATAAATAATTGTTTCTATTATGTATGTCTCACAAATTCAAGAAAATAATGCAGAGGAGTCGGTCCAATCCTGTGAATAACATTGAAGTGCCAATGCCGAAAATACCGAATAATGGTATAGAACATAGACACACCGCGAGTTTGTAGCCAATGAAGTTTTGGCCAGAAAAGGACACAAATAAAAACAAAAGAATTCCATGCATTTGGAGTAAGTGGAAGAACGAAGTCAGGGCCAAGGAAGACAATTTGCCGTTCCCTTCAGGGCCCTAAAAATGTTTTAAAACAAATTCGAAATTATGTTTAAAAGCAATTTCGAAAGTAAAATTGATTATATATAGATGTTAATATTTTTGATATTAAATTTATATTTGGATCTGATTTTCACATAAATGACGAAAATCGCAATAATGGAAAACATAAAAGCACAACCAATGAAGGGCCAACATGGATGCTTGTACTTTTCATAGAGCTAAATATATTATTAGACTTCTTTTTTGAAAAGGCATTATTTTCTTTTAATGTTCTTATTTTATGGTCATAATATTTATGATTTATTATCCACACAAATTCTGATACATGAATAATAATTCAATTTTATTAAATAATACTCACCGCATCTAACAAAGGATTTTGTTCCATGTTTTGACTAGATAGAATTTAAATGACGTATGGATCGGTGATTGTGTTCTTGATTCCTATTGAAGATGGATAGCTGTTTAAAACACCAATTATGATCTAAAAAATTTCACCTTTGATATATAAATGTTTTTTTTGAAAAAAAGCAAATTAAAAGAAATAATACCAATATCGAGCATAATTTCTGCTCAATTTTGTCTTTTGGATTCTTATCTAACAAGGTTAAATAAAAGTGTCGATTCTATAATTGGCCAAAATGGCACTTTTTACCGCGTAAATCCCAAGGATTTCCGAGGGTATTGAGTCGTAATATCACATCTGAATTATTATGCATTTAAAAGTTTTTTTGTCATCCATCCATTTTTAACTAATAAGATTTTTAATGCAAATTATTACAATTTTTTTCTCAATTTCACAATTAATCTATCTAACAATGCATTTAACACAAAGAATTTTACATGTCTCAACTTGACAAAAAAATTTATGTTATTTTTGATAGTTAATTGGTTCAGAACAAAACATGTATAAAATGATAAACCGCTATTAACATTCGAAGCAAAATTTATTTTTTATAGAATTTTTATTATGTAATTTTTTTAGCTTCGCTTCTTTTTGCTGATCTAATTTTCTTTGAATTAACCGATACTTTGGCGTAAACAACTCAACATGTAAAATCATAACTTTTTTAATGAATCAATTTATCACTTATTATTTATTCTGAAAGTATTTACAATTAAAGATCCATGTATCATCTACAATTTATTACTTATGAATTATTCGATAATCGGACATTGATCGAATGGATCGGTTGTACAGAATTGGTGTTTATCGTTAAATTTTGAACTTTGAACAGGGCCATTCGAAGTTTTTTCCATTCCGCTCGGAATACCTTTCGATATTCAGAACTGAAAAGTTTATAATTTTAGTGAATTCAAAAATTAATTATTAATGTATTTCTAAAATAATCATAGATGGATATTAAATATCTTTTAAAAGGTATGAAAATAATTTAAAAAAGAATTCTATTCTAATCTTTAAAAAAATCAAACCTAAAAATTCAATTAGTACATCAACAGGTTTACCTTGTGAAGTACAAAATTGGTCCATTTGAAGCGGAGCTGATATTAAGAGGAATGGCGAATATTTGGGTGCCAAACCAGCAGATCAGAATTGGTGAATCGATTTTGGGGACAATGAAGGTAAGGAAAATGGCCATCAGAAAATATCCGCCGATGCTAATCGAAATAATGAAACAAAGCGATCGGAAGATGCGTCGATTGACATCCGAGGTCAATGCTTTATTTAATATTTTTAATATGAACATATTATAAATTATCTTTTTGATTTTTGTTTGTTTATTTCTAAATATTTAATTCATTTTCGGGGTTTTTATTGTAATTTTATAATACAAAATTAATTATATGTATTTTAATTACTAAACTAACAAGCTATGTACATATTTCCTTCTATGTTAATTTATTCATAAAATTACAAATTATAGCTTCTATCCTTTTAATCCTATTTCACTGTATTTTTATTTATTTTTTATATTTTCTAACTTGATCGGAAATAAATGATAACTCCAGTGAGTCCGTAGACAGCAATTGTTACAACATTAAATGCCAATGCCAAGGTATTCAGGAACTTTCCTGCTTGACCCTAAAAAAGTATTTAGAACTAAAAAATAATGCCATACCATTTTAAACAAACTCAAATTTATTTTTTTTTATTCTTGAAATTTATAATCAATTCCATCGATCAGGGGACATCATGGTAAAAAACATTTTTTTTTTATAAATTATTGCAAAAAAATCTAGAGTTGAGAATATTAAAAATTACAATCAACAATCAGCAGTTATATAAGTTACCGATGGGCAATCCCGGGAAAATTTTTTCAAAATATTTTGCTAATTAGGATGCAATTTCAAGAGTTAAAGAGAGTAAATTTATTAAAATTTTTATTTTTCTTAAAAAATGATTGAATTTGATTTATTGTTAGGCACCAATAGAGATAAATTATTGATTTAAATTGATTTTAATCAAATTTGAAAATTCTCATTGATATATTAAAAATTTTTCAAATTGCAGGGAAAATCTAATATAAGTAAATTGCTATATAATTATTAAAAAATATTGAATTAAAAATTTCATTTTTTATACCTGATATAAATCTCCAATAAATCCAGTAATTTTCAAGCCAGACATTGTTTCCGTTGCTTCGTTTAAGACCAGATCTGCATAAAGGCCGTAAGAAGCAATAATTGCGAAAATGGCACCCAAATACGGGACATATTTGACAGTTTTATAACTGTAAATTTTTAAAGCTTATCAAATAATTAATCATTATATAAAAATTTCAACGAAAAAGTGGAAACGCGAGATATATATTTTTTAATTTAATATTATCTAAATGATTGCAGAATTGCATTAAAAAAATTATTTAATTTTAGGTCGCAAATCATATTCGAAAAATATTAATCGAAGACTTTTACATCCATAAAGTTTATTTGTAATCATATTGAAATTACTTACAAATTCAGGAATATAATGCCTAGAAGACGATCCAATCCGATAAATAACAACGTAGTGGTATTTGCGAATATTCCGAACAAAGGAAGCGAACAAATTCTGATCGCAAGACGATAATCAATGAAGTTTTGGCCAGATAATGACAAGAATAAAAACAGAAAATGGCCAGGCTGGTGCAGCAATTCGAAGAAGGAGGTTAGGGCCAAAAGGTAATTAGCTGTCCCGGTTAGGCTTCTAATGAAGCACAGAAATTATAACATTTAAATAGAATAAAAATCCAAAAATTTAGTGATTATACTAGGTCAATTCAGTTTATTTTTTAAAACGACCAAGATTTGATCTGTTTTTCATTATTAAATACTATTTTGCATAGGACAAACGAAAGTTTTGATCGCTATTTTTCCGCCAAATTTTAAAGATCATTTTTTGTTACGCAGCACTTGTTATTTGCAACTATTTATATAAGAATTTTTGTCGAATTAACAAAAAGCGGAGTTTATAATTTTCCAACACCGAGATTAATAATTAAATAGAATTTGAAAGCCCCTAAAAGGAATTCTGATGATTGATATTGTCATCAAGTTATGCTACGACAAACCTATCATTTTAATTTGGAAAAATTTAAAATATTTTTTATTAAAAAGTTTTTATCACATATAAATCTTTACTATAAAATTAATTTACTTGGATTTAACGGTCACATAACACATAAGCAAGCACTCCGAAAACAGCAATAATTGATAATACAAAGGCGCAACCAATGAAAGGCCAACACGGATGCTCATCCTTGTACTTGGTGTAGAGCTATTAAAATGTATTTTTTATAAACTTAATGTTAATTTATATTTGTATGTAAAAAATAATTTTTAAAGTAATTTTATAAAAGTTATTTACCGCATATAAAATTGGATTCTTCTCCATTAACAATCAATAAATTCTTAAGGCTTAAAAATCTATTAAAAAAATCTCTATCATTAAAATAAGAATAATAAATAATTTTTATAATTTTTAAATTTATTATTTTTTTAAAGAGCTTACATAAAAATTATTAATATTCAGAAAATATATAAAATATTTTTTGCTTATATTAATTTTTCCAATGTCGCTTATGGCAAAATCAAATAATTAAAAATAACTTCCAAATCTTAAATGAATGCTATTTTAAAATGAAAATTTGTAGAAATTAGTTCATTGATAAATTATATTGCTGATGAGTATCTTTTTAATAGAAATTTTTATTTTGAGCGTGCGAATATTGAGATCCATACCATGGGAAGAATATTTAATTAACCATGTGACGAAAATTCATAATTGAACTGATAAACATTATAATAATTTCAATAATTTTCCTATTTTTGTTCCATTTTCCTTAGTTTTTTAAAGATTGCTCAAAGCCCATTTTTAACCTAACATAGCTTGAAAGATCAAATTGAAAATTGAACATTTAAATATTGGACTCAAACAAATTTGTTGCGCTTTTATTATATTTTATTGTCCCATTATAATTTAAAAAAACTTTAATTTTGGTTTGTAACTTTAAATTTTTAAATTAATTTTTAAAATTATATTACCGTAAAAATTAATGGGTAATTTTCCATTATTGTATAAATGTTTTTATATCTTTAACATATTTAAAATAATAAGTGTCTAAAAATAAATTAATATTTTATAAAACTTCCAGAATTTTAACCAAATTTCTAAATTAATTTTAAATATAAAATAATTATTGATAAATTAATGAAATCTAATTTTATGCAATAAATCTTGCGTGTTTAAGCAAATTTGATAAAAAGAATTGTGTATTAGACATAACATTGGTACACGCAAAATAAAGAAAATTGTCTTAAAACTAAAATATTAATACATTTGCTGATCAAAACCATTTTTCTAAAAAGGTGTACTTCCAAAAAGATTATTTTTGGTATTTCATAATTCAATTCCATACTATGATTTAGTTAAAAATTATTTTTTTTAATTTTATTAGAAAATAATATCTGTAAAAAAGTCCGGAAAATATTTTTAATAATTCAATAATAAATCTATTTTTAATTTTATTAGAAAATAATAAAATCTGTAAAAAAGTCCGGAAAATATTTTTAATAATTCAATAATAAATCTACTTTATTTTTTTATATTACCTAAATAAAAAGCTATAATTAATAAATATTTATTATTAATAATATCTTAAAAATAAACCAAAAAGTTTTATTTAGGATTTTCCTATTCCATTATTATTTAATAAATGTTTTTTAACGAAACAATTTTTACTAAATGGCTAAATGAATTTAAATGATTCTTATTAAAATTTTTCAAAATATTCGTTTTAAAATCTTAAATGCAAGTTCTGATAGTTGTAAGTCCAAAATTATCAGTTTAATAAAAAATCATTTAGCAGACAAATTATATGGATCAATCAAAGCATCCATTATCATTCCATTTTCGATAAATTTAATTTTCACTTTTTCTTGTGTCTTTCACCGCGGCCACCCAAGACAACTGCTTTTTCTTCTTCAAAATTTTCACACAAATTATTTGGTTCTTCATTTTATTAAATAAATCAAAATATTTACTATTTCTTTGTTTGAATTTAAAAAATTTTATTATTATACCTATAAGATTCTCAGGAATCACTCATTTCAAATTTCGAATAAAAATAAGTTTCCGACTTTAAACTTACGGCTAACTTTAGAGCCACTACTTCCAAAGCAACAACAGCCTTCCATTACTTTGATATTAATGAGAATCACGCAAAGCACCAAAATAATGGCCAATAAATTCATTTTATTTTCAAAAATGGATTTTACTAATTTTTTATAAAAGATATACTAAATTTACTTGATGAAAAAGTAAAATTTTAAAATAATTTTTTAAGTGTTAAAATAATGGATAACAATGAAAATATATGAGTTCAAGGTTGTACATTAATTTATTAATTAGAACAATATTTTTTTGATATAATAAAATGAAAAATTTTATATTTTTTCCATTTTATATGCAAAATATGTTCTCGTTTAGGTAATAACTATTAACAATCTAATTTGTTAACATTTGAGTAATCAAAAAAAGAACCAGATAAATGTTCAAATACAAACTTGTTTTTTACATACATATATATTCTCATAATTGTTAATTATAAATAAGAAATTGGACAGAAGCAAATAATTCTATGAGAACAACCCATAATAAATAAATAATAATTAAAATATTCTAATACCTAATATAAAATTCGACATAATAGATATATTAATAAGTCATCATTATAAAATAAAAATTGTAAATATAACACTATCATCTATTATTTTCATTATAAAATCAAAATGAATAATGAAATTTTAATTGAGTGAATATACAAGATCAAAGCATCAAATATTCTTATCAAATAAAAATGTGATTATGGATAAAAAATATTTTTAAGAAATTAGCATGTTCATATTTGATCTTTTCATGAATTGTTTGACAATCGGACATTGATTGACTGGATTGGGTGCAAGGAATTTGCATTTATCGGCAAATTTTGAACTTTGAAGAGAACCAATCGAAGTTTTTGCCATTCCGCTCGGAAAGCCTTCCGATATTCAGAGCTGAAATTTTTTTATTAATTCAATCATTACTTTTTATTAATTTTTCAAACTCAATGTCATTAAATTTGGAAAATAAAATGGCTATGTAATTTAAATGGATTTGTAAAAAAAGAAGTTATCATTAAAAGTCTTGAAAGAAATCATATGAATACTGCTAACCGAGCCAAAGTATTAGTATGATTAGGAATATTGATTATGATTAGGAATATTGATTAGGAAAATATATATGCTGCGGTCCGGTCGCTAGAGCAAGATCAATTTAAATCCATTTTGAGGTCGGAAGAGAACTTTGAAACGAAAATCATTGTTCGAGTTATAATTCAGTTATAATTCGGTTTAAACCTAACCTAAAGGAACGAGCATGATTTAAAGATAGAGCAATTATTAGCTACAAAATGAGCCCAAGCCCACCCGAATCGGCCCATTAATCGGCCCACCTAAAAAAGTTATTGCCAAAATAATCACTCGTGCAAGCATTTTTTGTAAATTGGCCGATGCGAGTGATATTTTGGTCATAACTTTTTTAAGACTGGGCCAATTCAGATGGGCTTATGCTCATTTTGTAGCTAATAATTTTCTCTTTCTTTTCACACCAAGCTTGTTTCTCCAAGTTTGGCTTAAAGCGAATTATAACATGAACAATGTTATTTTTTCAAAATTCTCTTCTGACCTCAAAAATTAATTTAAATTGATCTTACTCTAGCGACCGCAAAATAATTTCTCATTACCTTGTAATGTATAAAATAGGCCCATTTGACGCGGAGCTGATATTCAGAGGGATGGCAAATATTTGGATGCCGAACCAGATCAGAATGGGAGATCCAAGTGCCGGAGCAATAAATGTATGATAAATTGTCATAATGAAATATCCGCCAATGCTAATAGAAATGATGAAGCACAGCGAACGGAATATTCGTCGATTCTTTTTAATGGAGCTGGACGAGTTCGATGCTGTCAAAAAAGAATTGCCTATTTAATTATTTTAAATGTTTTTATCCATTATTAGATGATCTTTTAATTTTTTAATATGAAAATTTCAATTTTATTATTTGCCTTTTTAAGAATGTGTATTTTTTAACAATCTATTTCACCTGATCGAATATAAATGATAATGCCGGTGGCCAAATAAACGGCTATTATGGCCAGATTTATTGGCAACCCATAAGTGGTTTGAATCTTGCCAGCTTCGCCCTATAAGTAAATTATAATTTTTATTATTTTTTAGTTTAAAAATACTTGGAAATAATCGCCAATAAATCCGGTAATTTTCAAATTTGGCATTGATTCCGCAGAAGTATAAAGGAGATAAAACGAGTATGCACTGTAGGAAACGACAATCGCACAGATTGTGCCCAGATATGGGATATATTTGACTGTGTTTGGACTAAAATAATTCACAAATATGATTACAAAAATAAAAAATTATAAATTGGAATGAAAACTCTTACAAATCGAGGAAAACGATGCACAGGAGTCGGTCTATTCCGGTGAATAACATTGAAGGTAAGATTCCGCATAATGCAAACAATGAGATCGAACAAAGTCGGGTTGCGAGTCGATAGTCTATGAAATTTTGGCCGGAAAGAGCTAAGAACAAAAACAGAAAATGGCCAGGTTGATGAAGGAGCTCGAAGAACGAGGTCAAGAATAACAGATAGTTCGCTGTGCCCCTCAGATTTCTATAAAAATTATTTTTGTTAAAAAAAGAAAAAATAGATTTCTCTGTCAATGATGAAATATTCTCGTTTAAGAATAATTTTTAATAGTTTGTCCATTGATTCCAAATTTTTATTAAATTTCTTTATGAATTCAATTTATAGTATTATTTTCTAACAAAATAATAACCTACTTGGATCTGAAAGTCACATAAATGACGGCGCCATTAGAAAAAATGCCGAAAATGGCAATGATGGACAATTCAACAGCACAGGCAATAAAGAGCCAACACGGATGTTCCTCCTTGTACTTTGCATGGAGCTTTAAAATAATTAAAATTTAAAATTTTTTGAATTTGAACCTACCGCATTTAGCATAGGATTTTGTTCCATAATATGTAAAAAATAGTATATAAAATTAACTGTTTTTAATTTAGAACAGAAAATGAACAAAATGAGCAACTTTTTGGACTATTCTACCGTATATCTGCCCAGTCTGTGCACGAAATTTATTTTCATAGCACGCAAACTTGTTTGGTACAAAATTGATCATAATACATTTATATGGCTGGCCTTGTACAAGGTACCATTTTTTGCATGGAAAGGATCTAGTTTCAAATACGGTATTTCATTTAGATCCCGACCTTATTTTTTCAATCCAGAGGCTCTTATTCTAGGGCAAAGTTTTATTCATTTTTTTATCAATTCAATGCATTTTTAGGGAAAAAATTAAATTTTCATCTATTTTCTTCTCTTACTTCTGATTTCGAAAAGTCGTTTTTTCACCATTTCTACATCATCTTTAATACCCAATATACAATAAATTTTTGATGGCTAATATAATATATGAGAAAAAAAAGTTAGAATAATCTAGAATTCCAGAGATATGATAATAAATATGAAAAAGGATGCAAAAAATCTTTAGTGGTCTTAAGTAATTTTCCAATATATAAATTCTCTTTGAGTTTTTATCCTTGTTTTTGGTCTTTCAGTCTTATGCGATTTAGATAAAATTTTTACTAACAACATCATTTATCACAATATTTAACACATCGATCGCAAATGTATAATTTTATTTAAAAATCAAAATCATCTGAATAATTCCAATTCTGTCGATATTAATTATATATTGATTTTGTGCGTAGTTATATAGTTTGTTATGTTCTATTTAATGGGTAGATGTTTAACCATTATTGCAATAAAATTTGTTGGAAAAATTAAAAAAGGGGAGAAATATAAAATGTTAATTATTGATTAACTAATTCAAATAAGCTTAAAATATATTTCTCTTGCTTTTACCTACTTTACTCATTTATTGGCAATTATTAATCATTTTTTCTTTTTTTTTAAATTTTTTAAAAATATGCTTAACATCGAAATTAAGCTAATTTTTTTTATTCCTTTAGAAAAAATGCAATTCTATTTTTTAATAATTTATGTCCTTTTTTATTTGACATATATTGACGATACTCTACAAGCTGGAGAACTTCTTGAAGAAGATTCTGAGCCGAATTCGTGTCTGGAAAGTTACAACAAATTCCTCATAGATTCGGAGACCCAAGAACATCGAGAGTCTAACAAACAAGAAGAACCGCAAAATTTAGGGACCAAACATGTGGACCATCAATTGCCCAGAACCGTTACTGGTGATTATTATTCTATATTGTAGACTAATCAAAAAAAATAAGCGTAGTCCGTCAGAATAAAAAAGTTTTGGTAAATAAATTTTTGGCCAAAAATCACAGTATTTTGTCCATAATTTTTTTAATGGACCCATTCGAAGGGAGTTAGGTATAATTATTTTTGTAAATTATTTTTTTTGCTCTATTTTCTGGTAACAAAATAATTTACTAGGTTTCTTTTGAGCCAAAATAGAACAAATTATCCCCAAATGTCATGATCTATAAATGCGATTTTATTCGTTGGCAAAATTTTATTTTAGAAGTTTCAAGTTTTCATATATCAGTTAAAAATGTTTTTAAAATAAATGAGATTAAAAATTATATCTTTGCTTGACAAAAAATGATCCAGATTCAATATTTTTATTCGTAGATTCATATGAAAAAGTGGGTTTTCATTTACAATTAGAGCTAGAAAAATTTTTTCTTAATAAATATTACTAGTATATGTATACGGGATCATAAAATATTTTAAAATTGAAAAAAATTCAAATAATTTAAGAAAATGAAATCAATTTTTAAGCTTGACATTATGGTAAGAGAATCCATATTATCTTATAATATGGAGTTAAAATATGATCTTATTATATGGAGTTTTTGACATGTTAAAAATGAAGCAACTTGAGGAAACTCTAATTATTATTAATATTTATAAAATAGGTAAAAAGTCCAGATTAGACCTGTTCAAATAAAAAAAAGATATTTACAGCACATTCTTTGACTGAAATTGTTTCACTTAAAGGAATGCAAAAACCTCATGGTTGCAGATTTGGTGAAGTTCATGGACACCACATAAAGATGCAGATCATCGATCAAATCTTACATGGCTTTAAGTTGGATCAACAGACTAACGAAGAACTTATTAGTGAACAAAATCCTCAAAGGTCTTCAACAGATACCAAAGGTAGGAAATTGCTAAAAAGCAACAAAAAAATAAGCAAATGATAATTATGACCGATAACATATCATGAATGTTTTTATTATGGCGTACTTATATAAAAGCATTAGAAAAATATAAGCAAAATGAGTTTAATAACCATGTTGGCAAATTGCAGAATAATTTTTCTTCCTTTTGCCAAAAAACTATTTTTCTTCATATTTTAAGGCCCTTTAAATTTCTGTCCTAACAAGATTAAAAAAAATCAATCTTAATTTGCCATTTTGGCACTTTTAAGTCCCAAATATTATCATATCTCCTGTAATAAGAACCCCGGGGTCTTATTTTTCAACCCCCGTTCCAGAGGGGTTCTCATTATATAGTAGGAAATGCCATATTTTTCGAATAATTAATTTTCAGTAAGCACTGATAATGAAAATAAGGATCAGCGTGAGACAGATCATCGATCACTGACAAATCAACAATCAATATCAACAACATCAATCATCAATCAACAATCGCCAGTTCAATCCGATATCAGTAAGGAGGGTCAAAGCGGCATGGATACTCAAGAATATGTGGCCAAGAGAAAGCCAAGAGTGAAGATGAGCACCCGTAGGCTGGAGCAATTAAGCAATTTTGTGCGCGATTTTGAGGTTATTATTTGTGAAAATATGGCATTAAATCAAAAATAATTGATATGCTTTTATATAATTAAAACTCATCTAGAGCATCATCTTCGAAGGCAATTTTCTTTTTTAAATTAGGTATGAAAATCATATAACGGTGTTTTGATAGGTACCACCTGAAAATTTTGAAACAGAAGCCTTTAAAATGATTTTTTTATTAATCTTCCGAAATATTTAACAACTAGAAAGAAAATCTAGTATAAATTCTTATTTATTCTGGTTAGATGCTTATAAAGATCATTAAGAAAAGTTATAATAAATGAAATAAAAACTTTAATTTAAAAAATTAAATTTTTTCAAAAATATGTGCACAAACAAAACTTAAAAAGCAGAAGCATACGGCGAAACAAAATTTTGATGCTCAACCCGAAGAGGAAGCAGTGTTGTTGGAACAGGGAGACGAAGATCGGCAACAGGAATCGGAATGCTCGCAGGATGATGGTTTATGGGTCAAATGTTTGGCGGATTATCGACGTCAGAAATCCCCCGTCAAACAATCCAATTTTATGGATTTTCAACGATTTTCCACTCGACAGAAAAAACCGATCAAACGATACAGTAAGGCGGACTATAGGGTCGGGTTAGGTAACTTACATATCGATTCTCATAGCCCCTATATGTGTCTATAGTTCGTTCAAAACGAAATTTATTAAAAAATGTTCTTGGTATCAAAAGATAGAGCAGGTAATTAGCTCCAATATGAGTCAAAACCTAATAAATTTGGCTCATTCAAAAGAAAGTTATGAATTAGATGTTCTAGATTTTAAAATTACATATGCAGGAATTTGGGCAAGTGGTTATTTGGACAACACATGTGATTACCGTATTTCTTCCAAAATAAGACCCTCTTCTAAAATAAGACCCCCCTTTGAGGGGATTCGAAAAAAATAAGACCCTCTTCTAAAATAAGACCCTCTTCTAAATAAAAAAGAATAGACCATTCTTTAAATCTTCCCAACTTCCAATTAAAGAATAGACCATTCTTTAAATCTTCCCAACTTCCAATTAAAGAATAGACCATTCTTTAAATCTTCCCAAAAAAGTTTCTTTTTAAATAAAAAAATTTTTTCTAATAGTATTCAATGTTCTTCTATTCTAAATCTATTTATTTTTAAAACAATATTTCCAGCGTTTTAGATAGGGTTGAGCGGTTCCGAGATTTTTGGCAAAAAAGGGACCGGAACTGACCGGGACTAGGAAAACCGGGATCGGGACCGGTACTAGGTTTTCAACCGGGATCGGGACTGACCGGAATTAGCCTTTTCAAAAATTAAAATTTTTAAGCCGAACAAAATTTTTTATCAATATTATTTATCAATTTTTTTAATATGTGCGAAAAATAGTGCCCATTTTTTAGCCATAATGATTGTACTACTGGGGTGACCGATCGACCCTATAGTGGGGAAAATACAAGTTCTAATAAGACTGTGCAAAAAAGGAGCAGAGAAAACGAAAATTATGCGTCTCTGACGTGTTACTCTAAAACAGCGGGCTCATGAAAGACCGAATTCCGCACTTTTAGGTGTTTCGAGTTGGTGTTTTGTAATTTTGAAAACAAAATTTCGTTTCAATAATTTTCACCTGAATTTTTTTAAATGATTATAGGGTGGTTTAACATCCCAGTAGTATAATTGTTTGAATTTTTAAAGGCAGCTTCAAGATTTTTTTTTGAATTGGACGACCAAAAATTGGACGACCAAAAAAAGAAAAGAAAAACTGAATGTGCCTTTGATTTTTAAAAATTGTTTATTTTCTTTTTTATTCTTTACTTTAGGATGCATAATATACTTCATTGAGAAGGGTTCGAAATAAGACCCTCTTCTAAAATAAGACCCCCCTTTGAGGGGGTTCGAAAAAAATAAGACCGGGGTCTTATTTTAGAAGAAATACGGTATCTTATTATTTAAAATTTTTAATGCCTGCCATAAGCAAAAATTTTCCTGAACTAATGGCCACATTTGCACTTTGGACCAAACGACTGCAAACTAATTGTATATCGAACTAATAAGAGATAGTAAATTTTTGAAAATTATGAAATTATTAAAGTAATAATTTTTATGATAATAAATGGGTACGAATTCCTCTACCTTTTTGGCGTAAAATAGTTTTATATAATTTATAAAATAACAAATTAATTTAAAAATAGTTTTAGATAATTTATCAATTGAAGTTAAATTTTATTGAGAAAATCTTTTTAGTGGACGAGCAAGTCGAAGAGGTTAACAAAAAAGATAAAAGTCCGAGAACAAGGAGAGGGCGGAAAAGAAGTAGTCAAAGTGAAGAAAAAGGTGCAAACCCCAAGAAAAGTGACCAGGAAGAGCAACAGAAGAGCAAATCGGATGAGGAAAACGGGGTGAACCGGGAACAGTACGATCGGGAGCATCGGGAGGCGAATAATCCGGAGAAGCAGTATGTTGTGGAGAGCGTGCTGATGAAGCGGATTTATGACGGGCACAGAACGGAGTATTTGGTGAGTGATTGTCGATAACTAAAGTACACTCTATGCCAGAAAGAATCTTTAAAAATACTATAGACTTCAAACAAAGCTATATTTGGAAGCGAAATGTTTGAATTTGAATTTTTTTTATTTTATAAATTGATTATAAATTTAATCAAGATTTTTTTTGAAAAATTACAGTAGTTTGGTGTTGTATATTTTATCGTTTTCAATGATTTTCATAATTATTTCTTTGACTCGAGGATCAAAATAGCATGCAATTATATAGATAAAATTCAAGGCGTAAATAAAATTTTATTATTCTCTTCATTTTCGAATTTTTATTTTTATAAAGTCCGGATTAGATTCCATTGAATTTTTTCAATTTGTTCCAAATTTATTTTTCTCTGATTTTAGATCAAATGGAAGGACTTCAACGAAAAATGGAACAGTTGGGAACCGCAAGAAAACCTGAAGCATTTGCGAATAGTCAAAGAATTTGAAAAGAATTTGAAGAAAAATGATGGCGAGATGATCAAAAAAATAATTTGACAATGGCATTTTGAATGAAAATACAATTCAAACAGATTTCTTAGCTAAGCATTATCAAATTTATTTAAATAAAGCGAAGAAAATTATTTTGTGCTCGAAAAACCAGGTCCTTAGGGATAATATTATCTGAATGTGTTCCATGATTTCAAGGTTTTGTGGTTGATTAGTTATCAGAATTATGTAGGGGAATGGGCTAATAATGTCATCGTATTCAACAACCATAAAAAATCTCAACCATAAAAACAACCATAAAAACAACCATAAAAAATCTACCATTTTAAAGGCTATCCAATTTTTACGGACCCGACATTTGTGAATATCAATTCAAATAAAATAGTTTGGTGTCAAAAAATAGATGTTGACTACAAAATAAGCTTAAGTTGCTTGAATTACACGTCTGTAAAAAAATTACAGCCAAAAAGTTCTGCATTTGGTCAGAAAAATTTATTTTGGCCAAAAATTTGTTTTGGCCATAATTTTTTTTTGATTTTAGCTTATTTAGAAGATTTTTTATTATAGAATGGAATTATTTTTCTAGATTTCAATCGAGCCGAGCTATACATAATGTGGTATGTCGGATCCACAAAAGTTGCGTCACCATTCTAAATGCATTTTTTGACAAATTTATAAGTTTTTGTTAATTTCATGTACATACTTTTTCAACAAAGACATTATTTATTATTTGGTCTTTGGCATATTTAATCAATAAAAATTCTTCATCTATGTCCAACAATCCTGAAATATCCGGATCTGTCATTGTCGGAAATCAGACTTCATTTTCTGCTGGAAGTTGTCCTTCAATTCCTTGCATTGATTCCATTGTACTGCCTAGAGTAGTTAAATTTTCGAGGGCACTAGAAGTATTTTCTTAAAGAAAGTGTTCCTACCCTTTTAATTAAAAGGTGTTAATAATATGCTATTCTTAAAAAATTAATGTCTTGTGAAGCGAAAATTTCTTTTACCGATGCAGTCAAAGGATAAAATTTTCGCTGGTGTTACCCTACGAAATCATCGTTACTATCGACGTCTTAATACTATCAAGACCTGATTTTTTGTTTCTATATTTAATTTAATTTAAAAGAAAAGTCTTGGAAAGCCAAAAAATAAAAATAAAATAAATTAAACAATAGAGAGAATTTAAGACATTTTAGAACCCTTTTTACTTAATTAATTTTTTGATTACTTTTAGTTCCGATTAATTGTAGATAGAAATTACAAAAAAAAGAAGAAAAAACTAAAGAAAATGGAGCGAATGAATTCAGAATAAAAATCGAAACAAAACCAATATTTTTTGATTGCTGTAGGAAAGAGAACAATGATTTTATCTCAATTTTATTCTTTTATAGAAAGATAAAAAATATATTTAAATTTATAATATGTAATTTTTTTTTGTAACTTCATTAAAAATTTGGTCCAAACCTCACCAAAATTCAACTTTTGAAATGCAGAAGATTTTTAAAATAAAATCAGATTAATAATTGTAAATTTTTACTAAAAAATTTAATTTACTTACTTGGAATTTTAAATTTCCTTTTCAATCGATGCAAATAATTTAAGGTAAAATCCAATCTTTGTGCAATCTCCCAATCTTTCAAGTTTGGATTTTCCAATTTAATTTGATTGTATTTATTGATCCACATGCATTGTCGAAGAGCTGTAATTTTAATTTTGGAATTTTTTTATTAATTAAAAAATTCGTACTTGGTCCATTTTTTTGATTGACTGGTCCATTTTCTGTTAAAACATTATTCGCATTGTTTTTATTAACATATGTTTTATTCATATAATTTCAAAAACATAATTCCGAAATTTATTTATTAATTCTAAATAAGGGGGGATTGTTATAACACTAATTTAGGTGACTAAAATTGGAGCTAAGACAGACCGGGAAATTAAAAGTGAAATCATCATTTTTCGATAATTTTTTTTAATTTTATATATTTTATTATTTTAACGGGGAAATTATTTCAAAATGTGAAGCATAAAATTTTTAAAATCCTTACCAAAAACTTCTTAAGGGCCTTAACCCACTAACCTGGGTTAGGGATTAATTATTATAAAAATACATGGGATAAATATGATTTCGAATTATAGAGCTTCAGTGTTTTATTTATTAACAATTCTCGCTAATGAAACATTTCTCAAATTTAGTATTTGTTGCTTCCCATTTCTATTTTTGATTTTATTTTTAATAAACATAATAAACATACGAAAATCCCTTTTCCATTTTAAAATCGTCTTGGTGCGCACTCCCCACCCTTTCCTAAAAGCCTCATCTATTTCTGCTGTTGTAAGTAAGTTATGTTGCCTTTTTATCGTTTCCAAATGTTTAATTATTTGGTGCTTTTCAGTTTCGGAATATTTTTGCTTTTTTAACTCTAAAAATGATAAAAAAAATTAAAAACTTTATTTTTTAATTACAAAAAATTACCCAATTTTATTCCAAATTTCTTCTCCCAATTATAAATTGAATGCCATGAAACACCCAATTCCCTTGCAAAAATTTCATTTTCTTTTGAGGTGGCCTTTTTATCATTTTGAATCCGATATGCTTCTTGCATGTCATAGAATTTCGTCAAGATTGTATATCTTTGTTCATCCGAATAAAATATCGCTTAAATTATAAAACTAAATTATTTTAATTTTATTATTTTAATTTTGTTACCTTTTAATTATTATTTAGTTTAAGTTTCAATAAATAAATTGCATGTATTTACATAATTATTCTACCAGAAGACGAAGTTGAACCATTCATAAATTTGCTAGCATCATTATCCACTGTAACCTGTTGCATGTTTTTGTTGTAATTTTGCGATCCAAGCCCTTTTTGAAATGCAAAATTTCCATCTGTGTGTTCAGAGGCTTCCCAATATCGGATGCCAGCATTTGGTACAATGTTAGTTCCATGAATTACATTTATTATGAATAATAAATATAGACATAGGGACATAACGATCTTCAAAACTAGAATTTTAAAACAAACTTTTTTATAATTTTTTAATAAATGATTTTTTCAATAATATAGAGCTCTATTTATTTTTTTAATGTTTATCCAAAAAATCCATATTTTTCTTCTCGTTTACCTTCATTCCTTTATCTTCTGTCAATTTTTAAGCAGAAAATTCATTTTTTGTAGTATGTATGATGTAGAAGTTATGACGCGCACTCGTGTATGATGTAGAAGTTATGACGCGCATATAATTTAATTACAGGATTTCTCAAAGCTCGATAGTTTTTTTGAAAAATAATAAATTTAATGAAATTGTGAAATACTTGTATATCAGAAAATTTATAGCAAAAATTATATACATTGAAGGGATTACAAAAAAGTAAATAAATTTAATGATTTTTATGTTTTTCTTTCCATAATAAAGTAGTATTTTTTGGAATTATTAATTTAATATCTTTAGATTTTTTATTTATAATTAATTTTTGACCATATCTATAAATAAAAATGGATTTTTTAGTCCATTTAAAATTTGTATATGTTATACTGATTAATGTCTGCACACTTCTTAAAGGAAGTAAATTTTCATTTTGGGAAAATAAATAGAAAGGTGAAAAATTAAAAAAACAAGTCCAATTTTAATTATTAAAATCGAAAGTAAAATTAAAACAATAATTTCTTTGTTTTTTTAATCATTCCCGAATCGAAATAAAAAAAGATTTTTATACAATGAAATGAATAGAAACGTTCAACAAATATAGCACAAGGTTTTTAAACCGGTGTCCATAAGTCCAAACAAAATTAATACAAAGCGAATGATTTTCTCTTCTATCTTATATTGTCTTTTCGCGACGAGGAAAAAAAGGAAAAGTGAGAGATAACATTTTAACAGACACTGTAAATTCGGTCAGATAAGGATCCTATGGACACCGAAAAAAATTTCTCGATCTGCAAATAAATGGAACACAAAAATTTTACATTGTACGGCGCTAGTTTAAAAGGAGTTTACTTTTGAAAACCCACTAAAAGGGTCCACCCTTTTCTGCAAAAATAGATTTTTTTGTTGTTTTTTGCAACTATTTTGCTCTAAAAATAGTTAAAAAGGTAAAAAATGGAGAAAAATTTTTTACCATAATGGGCGTTTCAGCCAAAAGTGCCAAAACGAAAAACTATTCCCTATTGTTAGAGAAGTTAGACAAAAAGTATAAATAACAAAGTTGTTCAAAATTTTATGCTGATTCTGATGATATAAAAATTATTTAGAATTTTCGGTCAAACTGTCGAAATTCTTGGGAAAAACCTTAATTTTCAATAAAACTGAAAATTTTCGACTTTTTGACCGAAAATTCGGAATAATTTTTAGACCTTCAGAATCAGCATAAAATTCTGAACAACTTTGATATTTATACTTTTTGTCTAACTTCTCTAACAAAAAACTTTTTAGGGACTACTTTTCCATTATGGCACTTTTGGCTGAAACGACATAGCACCGTTTATGTAATATTAATCTTTAAAAATTTGATATAATAAATCCGGGCATATGTAATTATCATACAGGGTGCGGATAAAGTTCTTGAACTTTTTTGAAAAGGCCATTTTTTCAAAAATATATTACATCAATTGATTTTTTCGATCAAATATAATCAATAGGATGTATAGTAAACGAAAATCACAATTTGAGAGGAAATTAAGACCAGCGCACTAGCGCATAGGCTGAAAACAACAATCATACTCTGTTAAAATATTGTTTCCCGGTTTCTGAAACATAAGTGTGTGGCCCAATAACTTAAAATCCCAACCCAATAAATTAACCACTTCCTCAATCATTATTATAGCTGAGACTATAATGTACAAAATTCACAACAACAGATTCATTGAAAGTCGCTTAGAACGGACCTAGGCCACAATCACTGAAAAAGAGTGCGCGACCAAGCGTTTCATGGCCAAAAACCATTTATAACTTTTTTGTCCTTTCACATTTGTTCTGTAAAAATAGAGAAAATTAAATTAAAAAATAAGTTATTCCATCACTAAAAAACAAAAAATAAATATGATATGAGTTGTTATATTATAAAAAATTTGAAAATGAAATTATGACATTCTGAACATTTTTGAAAAATTAATTTTTGGTCTTAAAATATTGCGCCCAAAAACTTTTCAATATTAATTGGAGAAAGCTAGCTTTTTGGAAATTATTATATCAAGATCCTCCATTTTTAATAACAGCAAAAAAGAAGGAGCTAAAAATTCTGAAAAACCCAATTAGACATCATTTAGTGAAAAATTAGGCCCGACCATAGTGGACCCGACTCGGGTGTGTTAGTTCCCCTATATTTTGGATAATCGAAACAAATTCGGGCTTTTGTTGATTTTTGTTTAGTTTAGATCCTATTGATAATATTTTCTCGAAAAAATCATTTGTTAAAATATATTTTTACAAAAAATTGGCTTTTGTAATAAGTTCAAGAACTTTATCCGCACCCTGTATATTTAAGAAGGTGATATCTTCATTCCTGGAGCCTTATTGTCATTGTTCCGGATTAACTCACCTAATCCGGATCGGGAAACTCTTGATCCGTATTTTCTTCTCTCTCGCCTAATCCTTGATTCGTGATTCGCCTTGATTCGGATCAGCGTAATCCAGATTAAGCGAACCCTTAATCCGGAATAAAAACCAATCTATATTTTCATCTTTTTGTTTTGATCTTAAAAAATGAACATTGAAGCGATTTATACCGTTTTTAACTGAACAAAATATAAAAAGAATCAAAATGCAACCATACAAAGATATAGATGGATCATCAAAAAATTTCTACAATCTGCAATAAAAAAAGTTTTGACAACATATAGTTGCTCTTATAGATTTGAGAAAAAAGAGGATCTTAGGCTCTAAATTCGGCAAAATAAATCCGATTTTTTATATCTTATAATCCAGCGGAAGCGGCACCATCAGTCCAGGTGAGCATTAGAGCATTTTGAATAAACGAATAAATGTCGACCAATCGCTCGATCTAAATTCATAAAATGGCTAAAATGTTAATTAAATTTTATTATCAAAATGTTAATTAAATTTTATTATCAAGAATATATTAGATTTTTAAATTACATAAATGCTTGTGTAATTTCGCAATTTTATTAACAAAAATTTTTGCTTAAGAAATAATGGAAAGAAATTTCGCTGTATTAAAGAGGACACCGACGGTCTCATAGCTGATGATCCAAAGAAAAATTTTGAGAGTTTGGATTCAATTAAACTAGACAATTTTTCAAAATTTCGAGTTTTTTGCTTCTTTTTCCTTCCCGACCTTCTGAAAAAAATAATTTTTCAGTTTTGGGGTGGGGGAGAAAGTTGAACATTTATCCCTGAATACAATAATGCTCGGTCTCTAGAGAGTAGAGACTATCCTAATTAAAATTTTATTGCAACAAAATCTTGATGTAATTTTGTTTAGAATATTTTCAAAATTTCACATCAACCTTTTTGCTTAGCGGCAATCCACTTCCGTGTCCGGCATTTTCCTCAATTCGTGCCAACACGGGATACTCTTGAAAATCGTTGGCTTCTTTCGCCAACAAATGGTACAATTGGGCAGTGTATTTCAGCGTATGCATCGGCACCACACGATCCTGTGGGAAATGTGAAAAATAAATAAACAATAAATACATTTTTATTTAAAAAATTCAAAATAAATTAAAATTAAACACGATCAGAATGTTAAATAAAAAGGATAAAAAAATGATTATTTAAAAACATATCGTATTTCCTGTATTAAGTCCCCTCCCAGTAATAGACCCCCCCCCCTCTGAAGAGGGGTTGAAAAATAAATCCCCGGGGTCCTAATACAGGAAATACCGTACATATAAATCCTGCGAAAAAATTATATTATTAGGTAGATTGGTTTCTTCAGTTAGATGTAAATGAATTTGTTCCTTTATAAGATGTTATACATAATTGTGTTGTTTAAAATTCTTATCATTGTGGATACCGATAATTTAGGCTATTTTTTGAAGCAAATTCATACATCATGATCGGCAGTCAACAGCATAGTCGAAGGCCATTGTTGACCAGGTTTAATGGCGAGTTGATGAAGTGGCGAATATCTCGAAATTGATACAAATTTTGAAACAAATCTAAGAAAAATGGCGTCAAATATTACTTGTAAATAAACTCAAAGTCCATCGGGTCGTCAGGGTTCCCGAACTCAGATACCCAAGCTGCACCGGTTGTAAATTTGTTGAATCGAAGCATGTCCAGTACGCTAAATAAATTATTCTGATCAGATCAAGATTCGTTTTAAAGATGGTAAATTAGAAATTTCGGAATTAACAGTAATATATTATCGCGTTTTCGAGGCAATTAATAGGTTTCAATATCATAAATAAAACACGAAAATTACTGCCAAATTATGTCAATGATGGAAAATTACTGACCATCATCTTAAATAGATTATCTTGTAAATTATTCTGTTCAATATGAGTATTAAATCGTATAATATTTTATACTAATCATATAATTTGTTATAATCTTATTATGTATATTCTTATAGCATACATATACAGGTATTCACAACCAGATAATTTTGATCAGAATTTTTACCCACCCAACATCGGTCACCACAGCACCAAACAGATCAGGACGTTGTTGGGAGCAGGCTGCAGTCAACAATCCACCATTGGATCCGCCAATAGTGGCCAATCTTAATATTGCTTATTCAACTATTTATTTGACTAATTAGCAATTATTCAAACTTTTTGCTGTTTGTATAATCCGCGCGGATCAGATACTCTGCGGCCGCGATGAAGTCATCGAACACATTTTGCTTGTGTTCCCGCATTCCGGCCTCGTGCCATTTCTCGCCATATTCACTGTAAAATTCGAAAAACATAAGGACAAAAAAACCAAATATAATTTTTAGGTTTTCATGAACAGGGTAGATTTATTAACCTTCCTCCTCGGATGTTGGCGATGGCTATTACGGCATGCAAATGTTCAGCTACCATCAAACGGGAAGCAGAAAAATACGGCATCTCGGCAACATTGAAGCCCCCGTAACCGAAGAGGATGGCCCCGTTGTTGCCATCGCGTTTAATGTCTTTACGGTGAAAGATGAACATCGGAATCTGAAGAATCCAATTTTTTAGATTTTGACAATTTTCTGATATCGGAAATTTTCGGAAAATCCATGAATTTTTTAATTCCAAACTAACATAATGATAATGTTTATAACTAACCCTGGTTCCATCTTTGCTGTGGTAGAATTCCTAAAAAATGAATAGAATGTAAAACTAATCAATAATGAATTAAGCATGGATTTTAATGATATTAGGTTATCAGTGTATCATTTGGACAATTTTATTAATATTCCTGCCATTTTTATAGTTATGTATATTTAATTAAGCTACTTGTATAATCATTAAATTCAGTGTGGATTTTTTAAGTTTTTGCATTGATCATTGACCAAGAAAAATGGGATTTTGATCTTTTATCACTGTTACTGTAAAATCATTAAGGCCATAGCTAGGTATCTCCGTGTGAATTTGATGATTCTCTACCTTGTGATACCTTACGTGAATACGACTCCAATCAATTATATCGTTGAATGGATCTTTTATCACGGATAAAACTAATATTCCATAAATTTGATTTTCGTCACCTGATTGAGTTCAAAATTGCGGCTGTCCAATCCCTTCACAACCTCTTGTCGGATCACTTTAATCTCCACCGGCTTAGTGGGATTTCTGCTAAAGTCCCCGTGGTATACAGTACCGGGAGTCAGGAAGGACTCGAATTGCAGCAACAATTCGGGACTGTTCTTTCGTGCAAAATGATTCATGTATGTACCAATTTCCAAGGGTAGTTGGTAGAGTTCTTTGCCGGTTTGCAGATCGTGAATGTACATGGTATTCTAAAATTAGTACCATATGTGTCAAATAAAACTGAAATTTTTGGAACTCCTAATTTGTATTATAATCACATGTGACAAACTCATAAAATCCTATGTCATTCCAAAAAATCCAAAAAGCAATAGAATTTGATTTTTTGGGGATAAATCTAATTATATGGTCAACTCATTGAACTATATTTCTACTATGTCCATCAATGCCAAAATTTCTTGTAATTTTTATTTTAGCTTATATAATATTAGTTTATCCGGTCTAATCAAATGTACTTTTTTTCTCCAAATTTTTTGGAAACCCACTCACAATTTAAATGCACTTTTTGTATTTTTTGAACACTTTCTCACCTTCACATCCTCTATGTAGCAAACCAGCATTTTGTCCCCTGCTATCGCCGACACCCATTCCAACTTCCGGTCCGGATCCTCCTGGATCACCTCCTCCCAAGTGTCGTTCGGATTTGCCAGTTCTGGTCCATCCAGTCTGATTCTGACCAATTTGAACATCGGAGCGTTATGATTGGTCAATATCAGAGCTGTTTTGTCATCCGAGTCCATCATCTTATTAGCAATTATTTATTTAATGAACTAAAGGTAGGAAGATAATTCTGTAGTAAAGGACATAGGAACTTGAAATGGTTAAAATGGCCTTTTTGTATTCACGAATTCATAAATCAACAAAGAATGATCCAAAAAATCTACAAATTTAAGAAATGATACTACAATAGTAGTAACCTCTACAATTTTGCTTTTGCAGGATTTTTTACCGGTTTTTCGGGTTTAAAAGCTAGTTTTTGATAGTAAATCGGGCTTTTTATACCCCCGTCTATAGTCCAGAGATTGTTACAGCTAATTCAAAAAATCGCGTCTCGATTTGTCCATTCATTGAATTTTTATAATTTTTTCAAACTTTCGGGCGAAAATGGGCCATTTTAATAGAAAATGGCAAAAAAAAAACGATTTTCGCCAGAAAGTTTGGGATATTCTTTGTTGAGTTATGAACGCGTGAATCAAAAACGACCATTTTTATGAAAAGAATTAGTAATAAGCTTCAGAAAAATTTTAATTGAAATTAATGGATAATATTTATTGAGAATGAGTGTATCACGATGAATCTTATTCTATAATAGATTTGCATATATGGATAAAATAAAAGACAATAATGTCAATAAATTAAACACTTTAACTAACAAACCTTATAAATGGCGTCCAGTTGGTTGAACAGTGCTTTCAACTTCAGTTCCCCGGTGATTTTGTTGTTAACAGCGTAAAGGTCGTAGAAGTACAGTTCGTTCTTCTGGGTTGTGCCTCTGGCCTCCTTAACAAACAGCGATCGTCCATCTTCGGACACATCTGCGGTGCTGATAAATTTTAAAAAAATGTAAAATTAAAATTTTCAACCTAATTGTGAATAAAATTTTTTCCGTCTAATATGAAATTATCTCTTACATGTCAGTAAATCATACTTTATAGTCATTATTTAAAGAAAATTCTATCATTATGCATATTCACCTAAAATTATGATATTATGCTCAATTATTTTGATTTTTTGCGATTTATTGTGTTAAATAGACATATGTACATATTTTTAGCTAAATTCCGATTATTTTATTCTTTGATAATACTTACATTTTTAGCACTGGATCATCCCGACGTTGTGCCTAAAATAAAAGTTTATTGCATATTTTTAATATTAGGCTATTATAGTTCCTCACCAGGGATGGAGTCGATATTCGATATTCGATATGCGATATTCGATATTCGGTCATTTTTGGCACCGAATATTCGTTATTCGATATTCGATTTTTTTGGGACCCCTCGAATATTCGATATGCGATATTCGATTTTTTTGAGACCCATCGAATATTCGTTATTCGATATTCGATTTTTGGCAAAAAAATCGAATAAAAATCGAATATTTTCAATGAAAATTTTAGAATTGTTTGTTCAAAAAATGATGAATTTTCTTTAAAAGTGACCTAGATTTTTCAAAATTTTCTCCAGCAACCTTAAAATTTTCCCATAAATTTGGGTCTAAATTCTCAAAATTTCTTCGGCGAACCCTTTCGGGACCGCCGATATTTTAAACTTACAAGGAACATTCACAAAGTGTTGCGCTTTTTAGGACTCGCCACCCATGTAGAAAAATAGAGCATGATGAATTATAATAAATGCCAAAATACTAGCGGCCCATGTATAGAAAAATTTCGAGAGAAAAAAATGTCTAAAGTTTTCAAAAAACACAAAACACTTGGGCGGAACCTCATCAATTAAATTTTGTTTTTCCAGGCAGCCTTAAAATCTAGCTAAAATCTTGAAAATGGCCTGTTTTCGGAAAAAAATTACGAGATTGGGTTATATGAATCGAGGTTTATGAGAAAATTTTCATTAATTGGCTGTCTAATACTAGTTTGAAAAATTCTAAAGCTCTAAAATTTATGTAAAATTCAGAGGATTGAATAATTAAGAAGAAAAATATAAAAATATAAGACCTGCTTCTAAATTTTATAGTAAATCGAAAATATTTAATTTTTGACAAATTCTAAGGCTGATTTTTTTTATAAATTTCACAAAACTTGAAAGAAATAATTCATAATTCATTTTGCATATGTAGTAATTCATAGAAACTTGGAAATTTTCGGACATTTCAGGGGAATTTTATTTTTGAACAGTACAATGGCTAAAAAATGATCCAAATTATGAAAAAGCAGCTCCAAATTTTTTTTATCACAATTACAGTTATTTTTTTGAGTTTATAAAATACAGAAAAAAATATTCGATATTCGATTTTTATTCGATATTCGGTCATTTTTGGCACCGAATATTCGTTATTCGATATTCGATTTTTTTAGGACCCCTCGAATATTCGATATGCGATATTCGATTTTTTTGGGACCCCTCGAATATTCGTTATTCGATATTCGATTTTTTTCGTTGGCCATCGACTCCATCCCTGTTCCTCACCACTAAAATGTCCTCGCTCGAATATGTGCCCATCCGATGGAAATAAAGGGAATGGAATTCGTTTTTCTCCGTGTCAATTTTGTCGCTCTGTTTTTGATCCGGATACTTCTGAACAAAAATTTATGTTTTTTGAAATAAAAAAGGTTTCAAATATTTTCCGAGTAATACTTAATTTTTGATGAATAAGTTTGAAAGCAAATTAAAATTTTATCTTTTAGATAAAAACCTTCCATTAAATTTCAAAAAAAAATTAATCCACTTTATTGTACATACTATCATTATTAGGGCTCAACATTTTAGGGAATTTCCCTAAGCCAAAATAGGGACCTATTAGGGAGCAAAAAAGGGCCCAAATAGGGAAAAAATAGGGAGCTATCTAGCGAAAATAGGCAAAAATAGGAAATTTTTTTCCCCAAAATATGACCTAAAAATTCAAATTTTTTTTCTAAAAAGCGTATTAAGCCTTTTTAAAACCAAATTAACCATATCTTGAGATGTTTTCAATATAAAAATTGAAGATTCATACAATATAAAATTTAAAAAAAATTAAAAAAGTTTTTTGAATTTTTTTCAAAAATTTGTGAAAAAAATTTTGAAAAATTTTTAGAAAAAACTAAAAATTTTTCCAAAAAATCTAAAATTTTCGGTATTTATTGCATTTTTGTGAAGAATTTCTTAAAAAATAAGCCAAAATAGGGAGAAAATAGGGAAAAAATGGCGAAATAAGGAAAAATTTAGCCGCGCTTACAGAAATAGGGAAAATAGGGAAAAAAAGTCCATCAAAATACGTTTAAATATATCTAATAACGCGTTTCTGAGCGTTTCCCTACGATTCCCTGTATTTTAAAAAATAGGGAATTCCCTAAAATGTTGAGCACTAATCATTATTTATTAGGTTAATTACATCGAATTACTCTTTTTCACTAATAACTTTAGAATTACCGAGTAAAACAAGCCAGAGTTGTCGCCCAACCAAGCCAATTCAGAAAATTTGATCCCGGGGATCAGATCAGGAAGCATTTCACCGTCTGCTTTTATAAACTAAAACAATACAATTACAGTAACCCGGTGAAGTATACAGTGACTCCTACCTTCACAGTGACCAGGTCGCTGCCATTGTCCGATGTACCATAGGCCAAGATTTGGCCATCCCTGGTCCAAGATTCCTGACTTAGCGATGTTGTGCCGTCCTCGGAGAATGTGTTGGGATCCAAGAAAACGGTGCCCTCCCCGTCCAGAGTCTCTTGCTTGTAGAGCACATCGTGGTCTAAATATTGTACAATGTCCGAATTTTTGAACAAATCTGAAAACCGTACTTTGTAAGCCCGTGTTATGGTAGTAGAAGTAGAAATCGCCATGTGGGACTGGGCAGGTGAATTTTTCATAGTTCATCAGTTCGGTCATTCTGATAAAAATAAATACTTAATAATATAGTCTAATCTATTTTATAGAAACTTCGAATTTGATTAGAAACACTGAGGTCAGAATCCAAAGTTAACAAATGGTGAAGCTAAAAAACTAATACCGTTTGTTCGAATTTGTGTATTAACTGTAAGTTCAGAAATGGTACTCTAACAAAAAATAAAAATAAACTACTCTTTATAATGCAATAGAATTAATGGAAAGTAGTTTTTAGAGTTTTTAGATAATAAAAAAGAATTGGTTCATCTGTTAAATATTTCAGATTCTTATGTTTCGAACATTATTTTTCCCTTAATTTTGCTCAATATTTATTATTTTGATTATGAGTAGGGTGAGGATAGTTATGCAAATACATATTTTTTTCCTGATATCAGAACGACTAAATAACCACGAAAAACGCATTTCCCACTTGATTAGAACCTTCTAGAGTGACTTTTAATTTGCATATTTTTGCATATTTTGCGATTTTGGAGCATAAAGCATATTTGCATATTTTTTATGCATATGGATTTTTCGAGCATATTTTGAGCATATTTTACCATTTTTGGTCAAAAATTCATAATTTTTTATATTTTTTGGCATGTTCAACTTATTTTTTTCATAATTTAAATTTTAAAATTTTCGACATTTTATATAAATTTTGAAATTTTTGGCATTTCGTCTTTACTTTACATTTTTTCGCAATTTCGTGCCTATTTTTGAAATTTTTTTCATAATTTAAATTTTAAAATTTTCGACATTTTATATAAATTTAGAAATTTTTGGCATTTCGTGTTTACTTTACATTTTTTCGCAATTTCGTGCCTATTTTTGAAATTTTTTTCATTTCGTATCTATCTTTTTCAACTTTCAGCATTTTCATGACAATTTTCAAATTTGGGGAGTGAAAATCCACAAATTGAATGTTTATTTGACAAAATTACTGGTCGCTTGCAGAAATAATCATGTTTTTTCATTTTTTAATAAATTTTAAGCATATTTTATATGAAATTTGGCAAATTTTAATGCATATTTTGGAGCATATTTTGGCTTTTTGAGCATATTTTATACGCATATTTTGCCAATTTATAATGCATAACTATCCTCACCCTAATTATGAGATACAGTTTGTAAGTTCGGATTCTAATCCAGCGACGGATTTAGTACGATAAATCACTTCTAGTTCTGATCCTATGGCCAAAATTCATTAATGTCACATCGGAAAAACAACCCTAAAAATGATTATAAACTAGGTCAGTCTATAATTTCCAAAGTAGAGGAAAAGGAGGGCATGAGAGATTTAGGCTTATATTTCATTTCAGACTTAAAATGGGATTTTCACCTAAACATAACAACAAATAAAGCTTTTGGTGTTATTTTTTCCATTTTGAGAGGACTTAAAACAAATAATCCAACAACTCTCCTTCATCTTTTTAAAACCTATGTACTACCAATTTTGGATTTTGGTTCACCCATTTTTAATCCCTTTTTGAAAAAAGATATCATACAAATCGAAAAAACACAAAAAACATTTCTCAGAATAATTTACAAGCGTTCTCATCCGAAAGATGAAATTCCTAGTTATGAAGAGCTTTTGGCTCACTACAAAATGGATTCTCTCCAAATTCGCAGACTAAAAGCAGATTTTATTCTCTTTCACAAAATCTTACACGGATATGTTGATATCGATTGCAAAAATACCTTACTCTTCAAAAGAACGATCACTAGAAAGGATGAATATAAAATTTTCCCACCTCTAGCAACCAATCAAATAAGACATAATTCATTTTTTGTAAGAGTTCCCAGATTATACTCTGGGCTTCCTAACAATATCAGAAAATCTATCCCAGAGTTGTTCGCTAAGCTTCTAGACTCAATCAATCTGTCTCCATATCTCACAAGGCCTACCCCCGGATCATGATCTGACACAATATCGCTTTGTTTGTTTTATTTATTTCATTATTTGCTTGGTTTTGTTCGTGCATTTCCTGGACACGCCCAACAATTGGTTGTGGCAGATAAATCAATCAATCAATCAATGTAAATTCAATTTTGAATTAAAAGTTATTCTGATAAACATTCTGATGCTGCCCCTCCCTTAAGTATACTTTTGACGCATTTGTCCCTGACTCGGAATGGCCTTCAAGAAGGGTCCTGAAATGGCATTGAGTTGCTTTACAAATTTTTTTGTTCCTTCTGCTTCTGGATCCTCCAATGCTCGGTACGGGTCAGCAACCTTGAATTTTAATTTTTTAAATTGTTCAAAAATTTAAATTTACCGCGAAAACCTACCCTTTTGGCAGTTTTTTCTGGTCCGACCAGGTATTCATCAAAGACGTTGCCTCTCTCTGCTTGTGGGTAGTTAGCTGGGCTGATTCTCGAGCCCTTAAATTTCATTTTAGATTTTTTACACGGAATTTCCAAAATTTTACAATTTTCCCATCCTCCTCTTTTACAGCTTTAAACTTTGGACTGTGTTGAACATTGAGGTCCAATGGCAATTTTCCGTTGTGAAGCTCTAAAAAATTTTAAATTACAAAATCTATTCAAATTTTTTAAATTAATTTTCAATGGACTCATAATCGTGATTGGTCAGTCCCCTTATTAATTGACCAGAACTGACTTTGTTCAATTCCGCCGTGTAAATGCCTGTTCGTAAGCATACCATCGGTAAGGCCAATAACCATTGATTGAAAAATGGCGAACCACAGAAGAGTGAGTGACATTTTTATGGAGCTAATAAGAGAAGTGGAATATGCGGAAAAGAATTTAATAATGAGAAAATCTTGATCAGTATTATGTATATGGAGCATATTTTTTAATTTATGTACATTACAAAATTTGGTAATAGGTAGGTGGCTAAGATGATTTCGCCAGTCCAAAAAATTAAAAATTTTCTTCAATCGAGGAAACATTTTTTGCGACACCCAAGGATGTAGTAGAATCCGAATGAGTAGTTCTGGCGCTATATTTCATTTGAAATGTGTTTCAAATTAATGAATTCAAATGAAAAAATTGAAAATGATGAAAAGCTCATTTATATATTTTATCTAGAATTTTCGATATGTTGAATCCGAATTGACGTTAGATTTATTATCTTCAGAAAAATCTAAGATTTTAAAGATTCGATATCAAGCTCATTGAAAACTCACATGAAACTCGTGTCAAATCAGATTCCTTTTGTACGCTCTTGGCCCTAAGAGAATTGTTCTCATTTTAGAATTTTTTACGATAAGAAGGGTACATCAACTTAATATAACTTTAAATTTTCTTATAAATTTGAAAAATTCATTGCTATTTTTACTAAAAATAATCCTTTCTTATTTGATTAATTTTTTGAAATATAATCGAAAAATATATGAAATATAGTTGAAAAATATATTTTCAGATGGTTTTGCAAAAAATATTTTGTTCTTTTTATGCCAAACATCAAAAAATTTGATAAAAACGGTATAATAAAGCTTTTCAGAAGTGGTTTATTAGAAAAACTTTTGTACCAATTAAGAATTCGATGAAAAATTAGCGTAATTTTTTAATATATTTATTACATCAAAAAGTGAAGATTATTTTTGTATATTATATACCGTATTTTCTCTAATTTAAAGGTAGTCTCTATTTTAAGGGTAACTTTTAGAAAAGGTTGAAAATTTTAAGGGTAATCTCTAATTTTAAGGGTAATCCCTAATTTAAAGGTAAAGACTGATTGAAAATAGCAAATTTTCCATTTTTTTGCTTTTATTATTTTCATTAGCAAAAAAACAAATATAGGTACATAATGAATTAGGTAGAGAGCAGACAGACAAAGGCATCGGTCGGTCGAAAAAAATCCAAAATTCTTGGGTCGGTTATTTTCGTTTAATGATCAAACCGATCGGTTAACCGACCGGTTCGATCTCTACAGTATTAGGTATTACCTATTTTTTAACACTTTAAATTCTTTCATTTTTTAAAGAATAATGAGCTAATTAATTAATTTTTCGACATCAGTGAAGAATGTCACATCTCTCAAGGCACAAAAAACACATTACAGATAATCTTTTAACATACGGGGTACTTATGTAAATTAATCGCGACTCCAAAAATGGTGCTGTTCTGCTGTTTACCCGGGTAAACGACCCCAAAAATCCGGGTATTTTTTTAACTTAGGGATTTGCCCCAATTTTATGTGCTGTTTACGATTTTAGGGTAAACAGAACTTTAATATAAAGGGCCCCGGGAATTTAATATAAGGTCCGACGAAAGTTGCAATTCGATTGGAAAATTTAAGTATAATCTCTAATTTAAGGGTAACTTTCAGAAGAGGTTGAAAAAATTTAAGGGTATACCCTTAAATTAGAGAAAATACGGTATATTAATTTGATAAAAACGGTGGTTTAAAAAAATCCATTAGTATTTATACTTATGTAAATTAATTTAGAATACAAATTATGGTCATTAAATCATGAATAGGTTTTCTAGAAATGTTACCAAGTCATTTAACCAATATGCCTGGGCATAAAGGGCAATACATTGCCATTTCTGCGGGGGATGATAGCAAAAAAATCTCCAAATTTATCTCATTGATTTTTTTGTATTTTATTGAACATGAACAATCAATAATGATTTGGGATGTGATTTTACCAAAAATAATTTCCCTATTTTGGGCTCAAAATCATTTTCTAGTGTAATCATACGTTAAATAAAAGTGTAGATGACCGGCTAAATTTGGGGATACATCAGAAATGGCAAAGTTCAAATGATATTTTCCCAAATAGGTGCTTTGCCAAAGTGCAAGTTGGCCAAAATTGGTAACTTGTAAGAAATGTCATATCTTGTATGTATATAAATATGGCTTGACTTCTAGCCAAAAATACATATCGATGACAAAATCCAGAAAAAGGAATATTGAAAAAATCAAATATTTTTTATAATTTTATTTCATTTTACCAAAAATTTCACTATAAAATTCAAGTTTTAATCAGGTAAAAATATCCATAACTAACCTAACCAGGAGTTTTGTTTTATGAAAAATATAGATTTTTAAAGTTTCCAACCTGGGAAAAAAGGATTTTTCAATTTCCAACCTGGGATTCAATTTTACGAATTAATCTTTATGAACTGTTAATATGCCCAATTTTTTGATTTCTATCGAATAGAACTTTTAGAGTGTTGATTATTATTTATGAATTCTCCCATAGCATTTAAAATTCTTCAGAATATATCAGTTGGACACCTTTTTTATTCATTTTAGCCGTTTAAAATACATAAAATGTCATTCATCCCGTGGATAGTCGTGTTTTTGTCGCTGGTTGGACTTGTCGACGGCACACCGAACAAGCATTTGCTTGGAGGAAATAAGCAGGAAAAAGGTGAGTTCTGTTGTGATCAATTAATCTTTTGAAAAAGATCAGATCAGAGCCGGCGCCAGCATGGGTCAGAGGGGTTGAATCCTCCAGTCTGCCCTCGGAAAAATGAAATATTGACCAATTTTCCTAAGAAAAATGTCCAAATTTTTTCGGAACTCCCATACAATGAAATTTATCAGAAACTTATACAAAAAGCAAAAAATGCTCAAATTTCTTAAGGAAAATGACTCAAAATTGCAAATTTTCTTCGACGACCCTGATAGAGATCGCCGGATTACTTAAAAATAAAAAATGACTTTATAAAGCTCAAAAAATTGGCCAATTTTCTTATTCAAAAAGCTCGAATTTCTTCGGAGGCCCTATCGGACCGATGATATTCGTTTTTTTTTTTTGCTTTTCTATGACCCGAAAATTCAGTCCCTAGAAAATCTTGGCCCTGGATCTGAAAATCATTATTTATCGTTCACTGATACTTTTTATTTTTGAGTTACTCAAGGAATTTATTAACAGCATTTGCAAAACATAAAAATCATATATGAAATTTACAGATCAGGAAGAACCTGGACTTCTCCACGAAGCTAAAGTTGTGTATGAAGAATATCGTGCACTTAAAGAACGGTACCCACATGAACAACAACCAAAGGTACACCATCACCAAAACAAAGATGCGCATGACCAAGAAAAGGTCAATCACAAGCAAGGTATGCAATAATTTACAGATCATCAATGTTAAGAAACAAGATAATTTAAAGAAATAGAACAGTTCAATCCTAAAAAAATATATATGTTTAATATAGAATTCTGATAAATTCTAAAACATTGGAAGTGTGAAAGTTTGATGATTTTAATTTTTCGACCATAAGATAAATTATGGCCTAAAATTGTGGCTGTTTTATTTTATTATCAAAATAAATTTATTTATTACAAAAAATTATTTAAATTGGTGCATTTTTAATAATTTTTTTCTTCATAGAGCCTAACAATGGACTAAAAATTGCAACGAGAGAATTGCCATTGGACCTCAATGTTCAACACAGTCCAAAGTTTAAAGCAATGAAAGGGGACGAGAAAAACGTAAATTTTTCGAATTTCAATATAAAAAGCATTAAATTTTAAGAGCTCGAGAATCAGCCCAGCAAGCTACCCACAAGCAGCGAGAGGCGATGTTATCGATGAGTACCTTGTGGGACCCGAAAAAACTGTCAAAAGGGCTAGTTTTTGGTGTAAATTTTTCTTGTTTTCTATCATAAATTTAAAAATTCAAGGTTGCTGACCCATACCGAGCTTTGGAAGATCCTGATGCGGGGGAAACTAAGCAATTTGTAAAACAACTCAATGCTATTTCAGAACCTTTCCTCAAGGCTCTTCCGGGCCGGGAACAAATGCGACAAAAGTAAGTATGAAAAGAAACCGGATTAATATCATTTTATATGAATTTATATACAAATTTTTGGTAGGCATAAGCAGGATCGGATATTATATCGGACCAAAGATCTAATTCTAGATTTGTCTGAAAAAATATAACTATATGAATTTTGTTCTGTGGTCCAAAATCAGAAATATCATGAAAGATTAAGATCGGGATTATCTCCTATTCAGAGGTCCTATTGTTTGATTCTAACTTCAAAAAGTTGATACGGATATATTGATCCGATTGATCGAACCAATACGTAGTTTATTCATTTCAGACTGACTGAACTGCTGAACTATGAAAAATTCTCCTGCCCAATTCCGCATGGCAACTTCTACTTCTACTACCATAATACGGGCTTGCAAAGTACAGTGTTTCCATTATGAATTCCTGAATCTAAAACATATTAGACCAAAATGTTATCTACAAGAAAAAGACTCTGGATGGAGAGGGCACCGTATTCCTGGACCCCAACACATTTTCCGAGGACGGCACAACATCTCTCAGTCAGGAATCTTGGACCGAGGACGGCCAAATCCTGGCCTATGGCACCTCGGACAATGGCAGTGACCTGGTTGATGTGAAGGTAGCAAATACTGTGTGCTTCAGAGGATTACTGTAATTTTTTAATTTAGTTCATAAAAGCAACCGGCGAAATGCTCCCGGACCTTATCCCTGGTATTAAATTTTCGGATCTAGCTTGGTTGGACGATAACTCCGGCTTGTTCTATTCGGTAAAGTCCAACATGTATCACTGAAATTCATATTTTGTGTTAAACTGATAAGAATAAAAGAGAAAGGTTCCCGTATTTTTAATTCAAAATTTTTTATTCTAAATTTATGGTTAATCATTATTAGAATTTATTTGTCTATTCAAAAAATTGAAGATATTGATCAAAAAATTTTAAAAAATATTCAGAAGTATCCGGTACAAAAACAGAGCGATAAAATTGACACGGGAAAAGACGAATTCCAATCCCTTTATTTCCATCGGATGGGCACCGATTCGAGCGAGGACATTTTAGTGGTGAAGATTAAATATTATGATTAGGGTGTATAGGGAATTTCCTTAAGCCAAAATAGGGACCTATTAAGGAGCAAAAAAAGGCAAAAATAGGAAAAAATAGGAAGAAAAGTGGCGAAATAGGCAAAATAGGCAAAAAAAAAATTCCAAAAATATGACCTAAAAATTCAAAAATTTCGTCTAAAATGCATATTTAGCCTTTTTAAAACCAATTTAACCATATCTTGAGATGTATTCAATATAAAAAAATGAAGATTTATAAAAAAAGTTTTTTTCTAATTTTTTTTCAAAAAAATGCGATAAAAAGAAATATTCTTAGAAAAAAATAGAAAATTTTCCTAAAATTTTCGAAAACTAAAAATTTCCCAAAAAATTGGAAAAACTTAAATTTTTCCAAAAAATCTAAAATTTTCAGTATTGCATTTTTATGAAGAATTTCTTAAAAAATGGTCAAAATAGGAAGAAAATAGAGAAAAATCCAGCCAGGGCTAAGAAATAGGGAAAATAGAGGAAAAAAGTTTCTGAAAATACATTTAAATATGTCTAAAAACGCGTTCTTGAACGTTTCCCTACGATTTCCTATTTTTTAAAAAATAGGGAATTCCCTAAAACTTTTCACCCTAATTATAATGATATCAGATATAAATTTATAAGATTTATTGTTATAGGTACAACGTAGAGATGAGCCGACCATGGACATGTATGTTTTGGAAGAGATAGTTGGAATAATAATACCATCACAAATACCTAAATTAAGCTCATTTGCTTAGAAATCTAATTTTTTGTTTTTGTTTTTTGGAATATGAATGATACCTAGTTATTTTTTCATACCTAGTTTAATTTGTTAATTTTAATGTATTAATAGATACAATTAAACGAGGATAGAATCTGTTTCCACAACTTTAATTTTTTCTAATTTTTACTTTTTTCACACTTCAGCACTGGGGAAGTGTCCGAAGATGGAAGATCGCTTTTTGTTACAGAAGCCATAGGCGAGAAGAATGAACTGTACTTCTACCATACCTCGGCAAGGGGGGGGTCAG